>VZSF01010159.1:41946-76092 GCA_013398295.1 Chionis minor | reverse complement strand
GGGGGGGGGTGGCACGCGTCAAGGGAGGCCGAAGCGGTGCCGGGGTGGCTGCGGGACGAAGGGAGCCGGTTGCCCCGTGCGGGACCCCCGGTGCCACCGCGCCGGCCCCGCGGGTGTCGCCGCTTTCCCCCGCGCGAGTGCTGCTGCGGGGGGCGCCGGTCCTGAGGGGCGGCGGCGGCGGCGGGACCCAGCCGGCGGGGAGGGGTTAACGGCGGTGTCTGCGTGGGCAGGTTTAAGGTAAATGTGTTAAAAATACCCCAAACCACTCTCGTGTGGGGTGTTCTGTCTGACGGACTGAAAGAGGAGTGCAACAGGAACGGGGTGGAGTGTGAGCCGTGACATGGGGTGCACACACACAACACACCCACACACACACACCCACACACACCTACACGTGCACACACACAACCTGCGCGCACACACACACGCACACCCGTGCACACCTGCACGCACCCACACACACACCCCTGAACACAGCTGCACCCCACACACACGCGCACACACCCACACACACCCGTACACACACACAGAGCTGCACACACACACTCACATCCACCCACACCTGCACACACACACACACCCCTCGCCCAGGAGCAGAGGCCACCCCTCCAAAAGTCCCTCGGGCGGTTGTCACATGTGAAGTTCGCTCCCCTCGGAAGACCCTCAGCAAAGGGCGGTCACCAGGAGAGCCCCTGGTGATGCTGCAGCCGCCCAGGAGCCGCAGGTGCTTTCCCCGAGACCTGGCTCCAGACACGCTGCCCACTGGTTTCCGAAAGGCCTGGGCGTGGGGTGTGAGTTCTGGTCACGGACCGCCATCCAAGGAGCCCCGTCTTCACCTACCCCGCTACAAACACCCCGAGGGCTCACTGTCCCGTTTGCCGTAGGCGGGTAGGCAAGGAGTGAGCACCACAGTTTTCCACAAACTCCCCTCCCCTGAGGTGGAACAGGGGCTGACAGGCTATTTTTAAGGGAGGGCATAAAAATAACGAAGTGAATCTGCTTTTAGGTTGGTTAATACACAGAACAGGGGTCTGTGCTTCTGCAGGGAACTCTGGAAAAGTTTGCAAAACACTGATCTGGAGCAGTAAAACCGGCGTGTGATCACATTCTCACTATCGAGTCTCCTGGTAGTTTTCCCTGAATAAGACTGACAGAATTGGGTTCTCTGTGTTCCACCTTTCAGCAAAGACACTGCAGACAACGGGCAACTAAAACATGCACAAACTTAAAAAAAGGAATTTACTTTCTTGCGGCTCTCTGTACGTTATCCCTCATATATACCTTGATGCAGCTACTGTGTATTCAGCAAACTTAAGTATCCCCTTGTTAGTGACCTCTAATGAACGTTCATTTTGTGGCATGTTTTTTACCCGCTTCTAGTTTTAGAAGTAATCCTACTGAGAGAAAAATGGTTTATTTGCTCAATAAGCCTTTCATAAACAAAAGTATTTTTAGAAATAGTATTTTTAGTAATACATTCTCTGTGAGCAGACTGAGGATTTGTTAAGCTACCTCAGCGTGCAAAAAGCAAGTGTGATGAACAGAACACCTACCATTAGGCTCACGGATTTTTTACGTTGGTTTTGCCAAATACTGGTGCTGTCAGACAATTTTTTCTCCTGGCCTGAGAGCAGTGCCTTCCATGCTGCCATCTCCTTGGGCAGGTACTTACTTTCGGTTGGAGCTCTGCATAGGCTTACTTCTTCACAGAGAACCAGCTGCTATTTGGGGCCTGGCTTACGACAAGTTTATTAAGAAACTGTAAATCCACTGTACTTTTTCATCAAAATGTTTTCAAACAAGACTACTGGCCATTGACGTAGAAGTAACTTGATGATACTGCCAAGCTAGAAATTTTAAAAGATAGTGAAAAAAAGTATTACACTGTCAAAGGCAGAATCTAAAATTTTCTTTAGGGGAAAATGGTTTCTCTAGGGTGCAGAGGCGTGAGTACACAGTCTAGTTAACCGATCTCATTTACAGCTTTTTTCTCCTTGATCCCATTTTTACTGTATTATTAGCGTGCAGTGAGACAGCAACAGACATTGCAAGATGTGTAATGGAAGTATAAAATATAAAATTGCTCATTATGAACAGTAATGTGCATTTGCTGTTACAACCGGCTTCATAGATTTTGAAGCCAGATAAAAGCGTTGTGAAGATGTGGTTTGATCTGTGGTGTTCGCCTGATTACCCTGGAGCAAGCTCCCAGATGCCGTTACAGCTGCTGCATATCTTTGAAAAGGACGTGCAACTCTCCGTTAAATGTTCCAAGTAACGCATTGCATCTTGTCCACAGTTAACCAATTCTACTTAGACGATCCCAGCAATTTCTTTTCCGTGGCAGGGGTGTTTTTCTGAAAAACTGCATACAGCTCTTTCCTATAACACAGAACTTTCTTGACAAGCCTACTTACATTTAATTCTTTTAATCTTTCCTCATCTGTTGCTCCCCTTTACTCCTCTTGCCAAGATGCGTCGTTGTGTCCTGAACGGCCTTTGAATCACCCGAGTTGTTCTAGTAGTGCTTGCCCAGAAATGGCGCCCCTCGTACACCCTGGTGGGACACCCCTCAAAGCATGAGTTTGACTGTTTGAAACGTGAACCAAGATCCCTGCCACCTTTCAGCGTATCTCGCAGGCATCTTGCTGTCCAACTTCTTTTCTGCCCCGAAAGAGTTACAGTGCAATTGATTTCTGCTCTGTGCACAAAGGGTCTTTTTTTCTTTTTGACCTGCATTTTAATGTCTGAGATACCTTGTGCCGTTTCTCTGTCTTCACTGGTGTTGCAGCAGTTCCCATTGTTACCATCTGCAGATTTCATTAACATACTGTTTATACTCCCTATTCCAGGTCATTAATAATAAAGATATTAAGTCTGGCTCTACTTACCTTCCCCTGCGTATCTCCCTAGGCACCTGTTCCCAGCTGTTTAACACTGCTTCTTGTAATTCTGCTGCTCACATGACCCTGCAGTTCAAGTCAACTGAAATCTTTTCATAGCAGCATTTGTGAGAAAGAATCAAATATATTTAGAGATCCACCCTACTGCATCGCATATATCCAAGTTGGTCATTCTATTTAGTGTGGAAGAATTAGGTTTGATTGGCTCAAAATACAGATAATCCTTGTGTGGGTTGTTCCCTTGTCTTTGTTCTGTGCTTGCTATTTATTTTCTACTACTCGGTCTTTAATTTGGTTATACAAAACTCAAGACTTACGTCATTTTTTGGCTTGCTGCAACCCAGAGATACAGGAGTTGCACATGGATTGCACCACAGATGCATCTGGTCCATGATCCTGCTGCTGGCAGCAACCAACAGTTGGTATTTGAAGCAAAAGTTAGGGGAAAAATACTAGTTCATCTGCCTGATACTGAAATTCCATCCTGATGGACACAGGAGATCAGCGTGTAACTCAGGGCACAGAGTTTAATCACGCAAATCGCTCTTTGCAGAGCTATAAAGAGACAGCAGAGTTCCCTGAAGTCAGTTGAGTGGAGTGAAATCCTGAGCATACTGGATTTGTTCAGCACTTCAGGAAGTTGGTCTAAGAATTATCCAGTTTTTTTAAAAAAATAGAGCCAGCAGCAGAAACTCTGCTGTGAAACTGTCATGCCTTGAAATCATCAGGCTGACTGTGTGCCAGTTTGTGACATCCATCCGGGAGCTGCGTGTCCTTTTTAGCAGTGTTACGTGGACAGTCAATGAAATCCAGAACGCCTGCTTGTACAAGGAGGTACCGGCACGGACCCTGGCCCTTGGCTACTGCTGTGGTTCAGACCTGCTTCACAGGAATTAGCGATACGGGTTGTCCAACCACCTGCGGATCCCCATGGACAGCCCAGGGTGGGTGCTGCTGCTTAAAATTTAGAGAAGCCATAAGCACGGTGAACCTTTACCAATGCAAGCGCAGCTCCAGCGGTGCGCGCAGAAGTTGCTCTTGGACCAGAGCCATTAGAAAAAGGGTTGATTTTAAAGGCATGCCTAAACGTTTGCAGGGTCTGATCGTGCGGTTCAGAGCAATGGTTGAAAAACCTGATCCCACTGAAGTCAACAGCGCATTTACAGGTAGTGCTGATTGGCGATTCCATCCTTGGTGCTGCAGAGCACAGGTGCCGTTCGTGAGCCAGCCGTATGCATCACTCTGTATTTATTCTCCGTTGTCTCTGTGTTCGTAGCCAGTTTGTAGGAACACGTTCAGAGTCTCCTGTGAACACGCTTCTGCATGAATTTAGCAGAAATTCTTTAGGTGTATTCAAGAAGTCATTTCCGTTCCTGGATTTCCAAATCTCACAGCTTCTGTGTCTGGCTCAGGGACCTAATCCTGCATTTATTAAGGGTTCATTTACAGAGATTTAACTTCTGTTGTCAGCATTGAGCTGATGATGAAATCCCATGGTAGCTAGTCCCTCTCTCAAACAGTGCCCAGCTTGTTTTTTCTGCTTTGCCAGTTTCAGTTTATAAGCGTCCTTGGTTTAGTGCTCATCTACATAAAATCTTAATAAAACTAATACAGGCAAGTCAGTCCTTACTGGTAAAAGCCAAGCTTGTCTGCAGTGCTGTTGAAAAAAGTCATACAAGAGGGCTTTCCTTTATATAATATTCCAATGAAGAGCATTTTCCAGGATTTAACTTTGCCATGTAGCACAGGGCATATCCCAAAGATGCAGCTGAGGGAAAAAACACAAGGGGACGCAGAAATGTCATTCTCTTTATGTGTGTATGTGTTCGTACAACTCTTCAGAAAATCCCTGTTAGCACTAGGCTGTTTTATACAGGCTCTGTACTTACTACCTGTGTATAACACAAACTAAGTGTAATGTGAACAAAAGAACACACCTGCTCTACAGAAATAAATGTCTTGCCAAGGGGGAAAAAAGTTGTTAGCTCTTAATCCTCTAAGTATTTCAGAGTGCGAAGTCAGAGGATGATGATCTGCTTATTAGACTTGCGATAACATCCAGCTGTTAGCCTAGTGCTAACAGGGATTTTCTGAAGAGCCAGCTGTGTCTGCCTGCCCCGGGACAGCATCTGACCTGCTGGATTTAGAAGCTTGGAAACTATGAAGTGATAATATTATTAAAAATACTACATGTGAAAGTAGCCGTACAGGACAAGACAGATTAAGTCTTTGCAAGAGCTTTACTTCTGACAGAAACTTTTTCCTCTTGAGTTTCCAGGCGTAGTACATAAACGGCAGGAAGTTTGTTTTTCCCTGGGACCTCTCAGAGCGCTCGTAGGGTCAGGAGGAAAAGCAGCCTAGAACTAGTCACACTTCATTAGCAGTTCCAGTTCAGTACAAACCTGCCGCTTGTTCCAGCAGATCCAAACACAGCAGGCCGGCACAGCTCGCCGCTCCTGCCGTTTGGAACGCGGGAACGCTGGCTGGGCAGAGCTAGCCGGCGTACCAGTAGCCCGACTTCGCAGGACAAGGGCAACCCTCGCCAAAATGGCCACCGCAAATGACACAAGGATGCAGGGGACATTTGGGTGGCAGCGGGAAGCTGCACTTCTCTGCCTCTCCACCACTCTTCCCGGCTTTTTCTGTTGTGTCCCCCCCCACTTAGGTGCATCTTTCACCATTTAAAGGAGAGTCAGTGGGAAGTTGGAGTATGTGTTTTGTCAAGTTAATTAACCTAATCAAACATGCTTGGCCTGTTCTAGGAGAAGACACAAAACCATGACTTCCAGTGCTTGGACTAATGGGGATGCATCAAACTACAGCAACTGAGGCTGTGGTCATGCCGTGCACAGGGTGGTTATGTCACCTCTGCTGTGAGGACAGGCTGAGAGAGCTGGGGTTGTTCAGCCTGGAGAAGAGAAGGCTCCGGGGAGACCTTGTAGCAGCCTTCCAGTGTCTGAAGGGGGCCTACAGGAAAGATGGGGAGGGACTTTTTACAAGGGCACGTAGTGACAGGACGAGGGGTGATGGCTTCAAACTGGAAGAGAGGAGATTTACAGTAGATCTTAGGAAGAATTTTTTCACTCTGAGGGTGGTGAGGCACTGGAACAGGTTACCCAGGGAAGCTGTGGAGGCCCCATCCCTGGAAGTGTTTAAGGCCAGGCTGGATGGGGCTTTGAGCAACCTGCTCTAGTGGGAGGTGTCCCTGCCCATGGCAGGGGGGTTGGAACTAGATGATCTTTAAGGTCCCTACCAACCCAAACCATTCTATGATTCTCTGATAAAACAGGGGAAGCGGGTCACACAGCTGCATTTATACAACTAGGTTACTGCTGTTTGTTGGCAGTTTAGACCCAAATCAGGCTGGATTGCATAGGAAATGAAAATAAGCCTTTAGTTATATGGCCTTTCTTAACAGGTTTGAGCTGAAGATGCAGAACCTCAGATACAGCTCCAAAGTTTAGTGACATTTGAGTTCAGCATTTTAATTCCAGGAGACATTACTTAGACTCTTCAGCCTTAAAGTTCCAGTCTGGATGCAAAAGCACATCTGTATTTTGGATCCATCTTTAGGTTTGGATCCTGTCTGATTCCTTCCAATTCTCACATGATAAAGTAGAGGTATCTACAGCAAACTTAGCAACACAAGAGTTTTTTTCTATAGCAAGTAGAAAACCACACCATCCTTCCCCAAAAGAACCTCATTTATACCTGACTGTTGCCACATGGGAATTTGGAGGGGAAGCTTGTTGTAGACCACGAGTGCAGTGACAGTGTTCTCTTGTTATTAGTGAATACTCTAATGTTTGCATCCAGAAGCACGTTCCTGCTTTCCAGTAACATCATAAACCAGGTGCTAGAGATAATACAGTAGAGGAAATACCAATGACTTGACATATGGTGTGTTTAACAATCCACCACTGAAATTATTCACACTTGCGTTTGAAATGGGAACGTATCACAGGAGGAAAGCCTGTATTCCACTTTCTTCCCTTCTTCTGGCTACCAGACATTTTATTTCACATCGGTGTGAGATCCTGTAACATGAAGGTATTTCCTGGGGAAAGTAAGCAAGTATAAACGGGACAGAGAAGCTTTGCAAAAAGTATCCGCGACATCACAGATGTCTGGCTATGAGAGAACTGATTTTTCTGTGAGGAAAACAAATTCCTTAAAAGACAGAGAATCCAGATTGGATGGCCACTGGGGGAAAAAAATAAAGTCTCTTTTCTTTGACGATAGAATAATCAAGTTTGTGCTTGGCTAAAGCTGTGATTCCAGATTTGTTTTAACCTTATAAACGGGTGTTGCTTCTCCTGAAAGGGGCAGCTCCCTTCTGCCCCCACCTACAGCTGCTTGTTCACACTGGCATGTTTGTGTAGGGCTCCCTGGATGTGCGGCAGGGCAGCCAAAGGACCAAAATCCAGCTTTTGATTTTTTTTTCTGCTGGATGAATTCCCCCATCCATCCTGTGACCAGAAGGACATTAGCATCGTGCCAGGGGTGGAGGCAAGCGGGAGAGCCGCTGCCTGTTTTGGCAAGTGCCGGTTTTGTTGATGAGAAGTGACTGTGTAATCCCAGCTCAAGGCAGACTTAGGCAGGCTCTTCCGCCGCTGAAACCTCCCATCAGAGACCACCTGTAAAGACAGAAGGTTAACGCTTTGATGGCCAAGGACGTGGTACAAACCCTGATGGGCTTCTGGGAAACACAATTTAGGAATCACTTTAAGTCTATTGTGTTTTTCAAAATTGGTTATTTTGAAAACTGCTGTGGGAAGGGCGGCATTGTATACTCCGTGTGTATCGCTCCACTGGTAATTATATTGATGACGGGTATTTAATTTATTCATTTTACTTATGTAGGTGCCCCACTTCAGCTACTGTGTGGTGGTCCTGTCCCAATCCCAAGTAGAGGATGGTTTAAAACCCAGTGCACGAATTTTTACTGTTTTTGCAGCTCTTCACATCACAGTAAACATGACAGGCTTGAACATTCTCTCTCATATCAAGTCTTTGGCTGTCAGTTTTTTAGCTTCAGCTGCTGCAACTTCCCGTTGGAACACAGAAAAGGATTGATTTTCTTTGCAAGAAAAAAATGCTACTCTTCACTGTTACGAAAACTGATCAAGTAAAGAGGTGGTGAAATACTGTAACAGAGCCTCTGGGCAGGCTGGGGATCGCCTCTGGAGGTTTTTAAGGCCAGGCTGCACAAACATGGAGAAATACATCTGAGCTTGCCTCACGGAGGCGTTTTGGGATCACCTCATTGGGAGGTGATCTCCCAATGTGTCTTCGTGCCAGTAAAAGCCCGTAGGATACTTGTGCTGTGCACCATGTGTAGGTCTAACCATCTATTGTGTGAAAGGAGGAGCAGGGGGAAAGGGCAGAAAAAGGTTTTCTGTTAGCTGACAGGTGGGTAATTGCTCCTGATAACACGTGTGAGGTCAGCATCCTCCCAAAGGCTCTGCGGAGGAGCACTGCGAGGCGGCTGGCAGTGCTGCTGGGCTGGACGCTTCTTCAGCCGGTGAGAGCCGTCATCCCTCTCCAGCCGGACACGCAGCTGGGGCTGAAGCAGGGCTAGTTCTGAAACAGTGTGAGAGCAGAAGGTGATCTGGAGGAAGCTTACGGTTACAAAGAGGACAGCTGGCATAGGAATTAAACGTATTAAAAAAATCCTTTTTTTCTGGAGGTGCAAACATTTTTTCTAGAATAATGACAGAGAGTTGTAATGATGTACAAATTACAGCCATGCCCAGCAATTACTTGCAGTAAATAAACAGGAAAAGTGGGTAAAGAACAAAGCAACAAATACATCACCACCACAAGAAGCAGCGTGGCTACACGCCCCAGTACGTGTACTCCGCTGTGTACTTAGGCTTTTATTTCAAAAAACAAGCGGACTTTATCAGCTTTTACTCTCTTTGCTAAAAACAATGGCTGTCGATCAGCCAGTCTCTCTATGACCTGAGCCTATAGTATCACATTTTTGTTCCTGTATCCAACAACATCCAGAGAGGAATGTTGGAACTTGGACTTTATTGGTCTAAGCTGTACTTAGGTTACAAGCTCTCCAGCTCCTGCTAATCAGGAATTTCCAGGGCATTAGTAAGCAAAAGGAAAGGATCAAACAACAAACTGTAAGACAACAAAAAAGAGAGGCTATACTCTTGACGCTTCTGGGCAGTGCTGCACTTTAAGATGCAGCAGGAGAGGGCAGAAAAAACATTAACTTTGTGGTTTATCTCAGTGTGGGCATACAAATTTCTTGGTTAGTGGAGGAGACATGGAGGTGAATTAGAGGAAGAAATATGGAGTTCTGCTTTCAAGAGGAAGGCATCTTCATAACCTCAGGCATACTAGGGAGCAAAAACTATTGCAGAAATAATAGTACAATTCTATTTAACTTACAAAATTTTGAAATGTCACGTGATAGCTTCAACAATAATAATGTTAACAAGGATTGGTACCAATTTTTGAAGAAAATTTATGAAGAACTCAAGGCAGATCAAAAGTTTGGAAATGCCCAGCTGTCCTTTTTAATACTGTATTTACCCATTCAGTCAAAAATGCAAAACTTAGTCTGCTTAAACCTCTGAATCTCATATTTTAGAAAGCCAGTCACTTCATACTTTAGCGTGCGCTGTAGGACCTCATCAGGTCTATAAGTTGTTCTTGTTTTTTCTTTACACTTTACAAATAAGCAGTCAGACAGCAACAGTTACAGCTATTTTTCCTGGCAAAAACCCCAAAACCAGTATATAAATGTTTAGGGTCAAATCACATTATAATAAAGTTTTCCAGATTAATAGATCTATTTTTCGAGATACTAATGAATCTTTATTATTTACTTCCTTACAGAATTTCGTATGATCCCACAAGATATCCTAAATACATTCCTGAAGCATACTGTCTGTGCAAAGGCTGCCTCATGGGGATCTTTGGCGAGGAGAATTTTCACTTCCGCAGCACCCCCGTGTACATGCCGACAGTCATCCTCCGTCGCACATCCTCCTGTGCCGGGGGCCGCTACGTCTACACAGAGGATTACGTCACTATCCCGGTGGGCTGCACTTGTGTCCCTGAGCAAGAAAAAGAGGCCGAAAGCGTAAATTCCAGCATAGATAAGCAAGAAATGAAGTTGCTGGTAAGCCAGAACAAGCCATCATCAGAATGAAGACCACGTAAAGGGTCGTGTTAACAGTATTGGCTTCCCATTCATCATTTCACCACCTCAGGAAACTGCGCCACAGCAGCAAACACATTGACTTACCTCTTTTTCTACTTGCAGTTATTTTGGTTATAAGGTAGCAACTTTTCTCCAGTCACTCAGATCATTAGAGATGACAATTCATATTAAGAACTTCTTTAGTTCATATAAGTATTTGTTGCAAATTTCAATTATCTTTTTTTTTTCCTTAGAGCGGAACATTTTATCCTTGCTTATTTACAGTAAATTTTAGAAGATGATGCAACTGTAAGACATGGTAGCTATTACTATAGCAGACTACTCGTTGTTGATATTTTTAAGCAGTCTCATACTCTGCTTTTTAGTAACCTTATATAAAAATCACATAGGTGCCATACACGTGCCAAATCAGCAGTTAGAAGGATAATTTCTCAGGCTGGGAGAGCATTCCTTTATATTGCATCTCGAATCCAAGCAGTGTTCTTGGCTGTTACATCTTTGGCTATTTATATGCTACAGCAAGGAAACCTTTGCTGAGTTTGAGTCATTCATGAAACAATATTTTACAAGTTGGCTATTTTTAAACTGGCCGAATTGCTAAGGGTACAAGAGCGTTGAGAAAAAGCACAGTAGAATGTTGTAAAACTTCAGTGGACTTTTCTGATGTGGACTAAGTCTAATTGCACGGAAAATATCAATTAGGAAAAACACAGTTTGGGTCCCAAGGATTCGGTTTTGGATTTCATTCATCATTAACCGCTTAACTGTTCCTTGTGACAAAACTGTATTCTGTACAGTGGAAAGGACAAAATCTTTTCCATGTTAGGAGAGGAGATTCCCTGTTAGTAAGTATGAAGGGTAGTTTCAGTTTCAGGTACACTGCAGATGAGTAAACAGGCTCGGTCTTAACTTCTAGATCTTACAGAGGTCACTGAGGTGAGTCTGAGCCAATCCAAAGTTGCGAAGACCAACTGATTTATACAGTTAATTATTACAATTAATTGTTACTCATTTTTCCCTATCCTACATCTAACAGCCAATCACCTGCAAAAGATGCTAGTCTGCTGAAGAGCAGTCTTCCATCTTCACAGCTTACAGGAACTTGGTGGCAAGCCCTAACCAGAAACCCTAGATACACAAAAACGTGCATTTCCAGACCGAGGGACTGAGGGTTGACTCAGATAATCAGGAATAACCAGGCATACCTTGCGTGAGCGTAACTCCTCGGAGGGCCACAGTCACCAAAGCTGGTAAGTCTCTGAATGAACAGCAGAGAGTGTCTTTTACAGTTGAAAGATCGTGACTGCAATATCATTACAAAAAAGAATAACCACCATATGCAGCAATGTATTTTTCTACATCAAGAATCTAAAAATTTGGCTTAATTCACAGCAGAGAAAGACCCTGCGCTACACAAACGCACTCCTTTGGAATGCCGTTGGATGAAGAATGGCAAGACTGAGCTAAACAGAGTTAAACAGAGAATGAAAAATCATATGACAGGTCCTTGTCTTGGTGATAATTATTGACTGTGCTCTCTATGGCTCAGTCTAATATAATAGTATTTTTATAATGAAATCGGTATCGCTTCTTACAAAGCCTAAAACAACTAAGAACTCTAGAAACCAATAAAAGATTCCCATCACTATGTCAGACTGAAGTTTATAACCGTGTTTCTTGTGCAGACGTTTTTCCACAATTACACTTTCTCTACTATTTCCTCAAATTGTGATGCTTCTATTTCAAGGGGATTCTCAAATGAGGGTTCAAAGAAAGTCATAAAGTGTTGATACTACTCAGAGAACAGCTAATTGCCTAGCTGCTGCCAGCAATTAAAGGTAGTTACCTGTTTCCTGGAGAATGTAAATGCTTGCAGCAATTACAGCCACTTTTCCTTCCTCCTAATGTGGAAGAACTTCTCACCCTTTGAGAAGAGGGAAATGGTAACCAAAGGCAGAGGGGCTCAAAAGGGAAGCGGACCCGCCAAACTGGCCAAGCACTGCATTAGGTGATGCTTCAGCAGTCAAGATCTTACAGTTTCACTATTAAATTGTGGGGGTTTTTCTCCACCCACACACTTCAGACAGGATGAAGTTGTAACTTCAGACTCCACAGCAGAGAAAGCAAAGTCATCATAGTAAAAGGCAGTAAAAAACCTCAACAAGAACAAAAAAATCCCAAACCACACAGCCCTTAACATACAGTAAATATCCTGAAGGGCCACCAGCTAAAGCTCTGGCTAAACACTGCCCTCCGGCAAAACTCGTCTGTCTGCCCACACACTTTTGTTACACAAATTTGTCTGCAACAAATTACTTACTAGAGTACATGGCTTTATTTGCAAGATGTGGAGAAAAGCAAAATCTCACTTTTTGTTGTGACTCGCTTGTCCCACAGGCATAAATCATGGAGTCAGTTTGAGGTTTTCAAGTAACTAGGGCATGTTCCGGGAATTCCTGGGAGTCGCAGGCTAAGATCAGGTAAATGGAACACAATCGGTTTTGCCAGTCCATAAAACCAGATGCTTTAGTTTATGTATAGCTTCAGGAATTGGATGACTGAAAGGAAAGTGTTAGAAAACTGCAAATCCTCAATGGATCAATAGATGATGTATGTTGGCGACCTCCTTCTCATCATACTGCAACAAGTGCAGAGAGCTTCCTATGGTTACAGGCAACCTCACAGTATCTTACTCAGAAGCCCATTTCCCTTTTTTAATCCTCACCCTCTTCTGTGACAGACTTTCTAGCTGAGCCAATTTCCCTTCCTGATCCAGCTTTCCAGTTAGGTGTCTCTTAAAAGCTGTATTTATGTTTTAGTGTGAGCAACTGTTTGGTAATAATTTGTTAGTGAACAACTGTTTGTAATACTTAACATCAAGAACCATTAGCTACATAAACATTTGTTAACCTTCAAAATAGCCTTCCATATATAAACCCTCTCCGTATTACTCACGTGGAAAAGGTTGAGTATTAAACGTAGTTTGCGTTTGTTTGGATTTTTTTTTTTTTTAGCGAGATCATCATCACATCATGGGTTTCTATCAGTTTCACTTCAACTGCAGTGTGACATTTTCCAGCTTCTAGCCCTCTGGTTACAGCTGCCACAGCCTTGCCTTTAATTTGCATGGGGGAGGGAGGGTTCATTGGAGTTGCTTCAAGGCTCACAAACTGTTGACACAAGGCAGACATGAAATGCCTCATTGAACCAGCTCCAGGCCCAATAAATGCAAACAATTCAAAGCTGAAACTATCTGGCAGCTGCGGCTGATTTGAGAAAATTTTTGTTGTGCCAGGAAAATCTTTTCCTTCAGTGAGGTTGTCCCTGGAATACATTAGGAGGCACAAAAGACAGAACAATATCCTTGGTAAAGAGATTATTTTCTTCTCTGTAGTATCACTTAAGATAGGTTGGAAAATTCACATCATTCAGGAAGGCTGAGAAGAGGCCGAGATGCTGGTTTGGGTTTACCAGCCAGTCATTACATGAAGGTCCGTGTGTGACTAGGCAGAGGTCTACAGCTGCAGGTAAGCGTGAACGTGAAAGCGGCAAGGGGAAAAGGGAAAAAGGCTACAGTGTGCACAGAAAGTATAAACAGCCAGTGATCTCGCTGGGATTAGGGAACAGCTATAACCACCTGCAATAGGGCACATGAGGGAGATCTCATCAATCTTACACATTTTGCTGCATGGTGGCACGAGCCACGGCTCGTTTTTGCTGCACTGCCATGTATGGTGGCTGCAGCGCTGACAGCCGGTGGTGAGGGGCGTCTGGAACCTGAACCCAGCCGCCCCGTGTCCCACCTTGCTGCACTGCAACAGCGCTGCTCCCTGCGGGCCACCAAGGGAGCGAGGCAAAACCAACTACCAGGTACTTTGCTCTGGTGCTCCAACCCGGGCGGAGGGGTGAGGGCAATCGTGTGGTATAGAGACGGGCTAACTGTACAGCATCAAGCTGGGAGCAACACCGTTTTTAATGGGAAGTGCACATTGGATCTTGGTGGAAGCAGTCCCTTGGACTTGATGCACCTGCATTTCTAGAAATGTCTCATTTGTCATCTGGGGTGAGGTGCAGGCAGCTGCAGTGCAGTCCCTTCCACCTGCAGCCATCAGCCTGTGCACAAGAGCCCGGGTTTGCTCTGCCAGGTGTCCCATTCATACGGACAGCAGAGCGTGGAGGTGTCCTGCTGCCGCACAGAGCCTGTTCCTGCAGCTAAGAGGCTGTAGCGCATACGCCTCCGCAGTCCTAAACGCCACCAGAAAAGGAGCGTGGTGGTAATGCTTCACCAGTCTGTTCGCAGAGAAAATCACTCCATGTGACTTCCACAATAAAGCAAGCCAACCACTACTTAACACCAAAGGGGTTTTTAATAATACTATTACAGAAAAAAAAAGAGGTTTTGCTGTCACATTTCTTGAAGTTACTGTGATGGCATGAAGTACAAATTCACAACGAGTTTTTGCGACTTGAAGCTTTTGCTACACGGCTGCTTCCTTGGAAAGAAGCACGACAAAAAATAGTTTACCTCCTATCATTGGCGAAGGCTGTGAATGCCACCAGTCGCGCTGGGCTTGGGCAGCTGCCTGCACTCACCAGGCTTTTAAGAGGGAAGGCAGTGGACAGCTGCGCAGGGTTACACGTACGCTCATTTTCCTAATTGTGCATCTTCACAGCGCCCCTTCTCAAAGCTGTCTGACCTACAGGTGAGAAGCAGCAGTTATTTTCCCGGTGAACTGAATTTCTTGGTACAACTAAATGTGGCACTTCCGTTTTTATTTTTTTTAAGAAAGGTGTCTGATGAGGTTAGCAAAGTTGTATTTTAATTCTGCTATAAAGAGCCCAACAATACACATTTACCAAAATTAAGCACACAACTGAAGGACTTGGTAGCAAAGCAGCAATACAGGTGAAGCTTGCATTTGAGTAGCACAGTCTAACTTAGGTGGGTGGCGGGGGAAGAACATCGTCACTTCTGGCAATCGTACCTGTCTCACTTGAAGTCTCTACCTAGTTAAAGTCTGAGGAGTTAACTTCATTGTCTCCATCTGCTTGGTGTGCAAGACATCGAGGTAAAAAAAACCAGTTTACAACTGTGAAGTACAGATTTGTGCCAATACCTGTGCTTTTAACATTCTGGTTTGCTTTATTTTGAAACTGGCCACATAAAAGTAATGGCGTAGCCGCCTGGAGAACAGCTGAAGCCGGCTGTGTGCCACCTCCAGGCACTCATTTTCAGGGCGGATTCTGGCTTTTTTGGGCTCGGCAGCAAGGATGGCTTCGGGTTTGAAAGGCAAAAGCGCATCAGCCATGGACACAGAGAGCCTGGGAGAGGGAGCCCAGTCTCTGTTCTCCCGGCGAGCTCTGCCTCTGCTGCACGTGCTCGTTTTGACAATACCAATTACCAGGCTGATGGAAGCCAAGGTGTGTGAAAGGGAAAGAAAACTGGTGTCCTGAAACTCAGGAACACTATATGGAGGGAGAGGGGGGAGGACAGAGGGGGAGGGGGGAGGAAGCAACAGACAGAAAGTGTGAGGTGGGGAAAAAGCCTTAGGAAATGAACAGATCTCTTGGAAAGTGGGGAAGAGAGCAACGGATGGGTGTTCATGAGCCAGCGTTATGTCCGGCTCAGGAAGCACGATTCTCTGAGCACTGAGAGAGGATTATATTCCATTCCTGCTCATTTGTTTGCTCCACCAGATGGGAAAATCTCTATCCAAACAGCAGAAATGCACAGAAAGAGGAGTATTATCTCTCCCTTCTTAAAAGCCTTGTCTTGCAAGCTTAATTAGGTTTATCCCCACCACAAAATACATTTCTTAATAATTCATGTTAGGTGCTTCATTTTGTAGATGCAGCATTTGTGTTAGCCTTTTACACAATCCCAGTATATAAATATCGCAGATAAAGACAAGTATTTATGTTTTGTATATTTATAGCTGATAAAACTGGTGAGTGCATTGGAATAATTTATAAAACAGCTTTCACCCTAAAATACACTAGTAGTGTAGTCAAAGGTTAGTCAAAACTGGCTTTAAACATTCCCGGTTGCCAAAAATGTCGACTATCCCGAAGAAAATTTTTTCTAATGTATCATCTATTTTGATTAAAATTGATTGAAATACAGCCTAAACCTTTTATATAAGATTTAACATTTTTCTGTTGGAAACAGTGGGAGTTTATCAATACATTACATTACATGTCAGTGGCCTTGTAAGACTCAATGATGCTTCTAGTCTACTGCTCTGCCACTGCCTGTGGAATAGGAGGCAACGCTAAAACTGGGCCGTTGGAAAAAAAAAAGCACTGTTCTGGTAACTACAAACTTGACATACCTCTAAATCATCTTTAGATTGATATTGAAATCTATTAACAAGCAGGCACTATATTTAATCAGCTCCATTATGATTCAAGATTTAAGGGACTCACATGTATGGGTCCCGAGTGTCTCACAACCAACAGTAAGAGTAACCCAAAGTGAGAACCCACGAACGCAGGCTGAAGCAGTAATGCAAGGACCAGCTGATGCGTCGCATTTTTATTCAGTAATTTCCTCACATTTCAGGTGATTTGGCTCACTAATGTATAGGATTCTTAATGAAGTAAAGCTCTCTCGAATGGGGAAATCCTCACTGTGCTTTTTTCAAAGAGACATCATGTTTATAGCACCTCTGGAGATCAGCTGAACTAGTAAATAGAAGAGCGCAGTTGTGTGGTTTTTACATGGCTCATGACTTTTTGTTGCTCTAACACATAAACATCACAAAATAAACGCACCGTACTTCTGCAGAGACGCTTAACAGCTTACATTATTACAGCGTACATACACAAGTTTATATGGTGGTAAGTGATGACAAAATAGACCTTATCTTTTACAAAAATAAAGTCTGGGTTTGTGACAAGGCTTTAGAGAAAAGGTGAAACAGTAACCACAAGTTTTTAAAACGCCAGTCTGGCAACAGTAGTGGATAATAGGTCTTACCTGACTTGGCAACTGGTAGGTAGTTCTGATTATTATTAAAAGCAACTGCAAAGGCCTCCTCAGAAGGAGGCCTATTGTCTTTTCTAGTTACCCTTTATAAAAACATCAGCCTGCTGGATAATCAATCTGAAAACACGGCAATTTCAGAACAAACATCTCTCAATCGTTTTACCAAGGGAGGATCTCTCAAGATTGAAAGGAGGCTTCATTAAAGCAAGCCCACAAAACAGTACTTGGAGCTGAATATTTCAGCATTGAGAAATGTGGAGTCACTGATAAAAAACCAGAAAGGAGCTTGACTGAAAAAGCTGTAGATCTTCTTAGGAGAATCAGTCCAGTCCAGAAGCATAGTTCACATAACATCGAAATTCATTGGCTAAATTTCGTGAGTGTTTTGGAATAAACTTGCATATCTTCACACCAAGATGCTTTGCTGCCTGTTCCTCCATGATTGCACCTGCAGCAAAAATAATTAGTATTCCATGAGAAAAACAGTAACAGAATGTTTGGGCTATTTTAATAGCTCCTCACAAATGAATACATAGAGAGCCTGGGTTTTTTAAGGAAGCAAGGCTTAAAGCAGCTATGCTGCAGCCCTCTTTAACAACTGAATCTATTACGAAATTTAAAATAAATCTGAAAGAATGGAAGACGCCCCAAGGAAATGAATGTCCGAGAAGTTTAATAAAAATAGGCAGAAGGTAAGATCAGTGCCCCTTTTATAGAAAACAGAAACTTGAACTCAATCTTCTTGCTCCATGCCAAAGAAATTACATGGTAGGGAGCCATGGGAAATGCAAACAGATTACGTATACTCTACCACTTAAATAAACCACAGTGTGATATTTACAGCTACACAATGAGAAATCACTTCTGTGAGCAGTATTTCTCAAACTTTGTAAACTGAAGGACCACCTATCCATTTTAGGGAAAAATATTCTGCAACCCATCCTTGTGTGTGACTGCCATGTGCAATTAAACAAAGAAGTAGGCTTGCTTTGGCCATACGTTATTTTAATTTTTCTTCCTTTTGCTTGCTTGCTTGACTTCCCTCAAATTGTATGTATAGAGGGGTTTTGTCCTTTGTTTTTTTGGCAAAAGTTTGCTGGATGGCTTCAGACGACTTGTAGTAAGATTACAGTTTAAGAAACACCATGACTAAGGCAGATACTCATTGCTTCTTAAACCAGATGGACCTGCAAGTACAAATTGGTAAATTTTCCAGTTTCATTGCTCTTTTCACTGTCTTTTAATTCCTCCTGCTGTATTTCAGTGCCTAGGATGGGCAAGATCCTTACTTGAATCACAGTGGCAGAATCCCCTCGTGTGCATTTACGTTACAATTTCTATTTTGCCAGTAAGGAGAGGTAATACGAAAAAAAAAGTTGACTTTTTTGTGCATTTTTCTTTTCAAGACTTAGCTAAAATCATCCCACTTCACTGACTGAAGGCCATTCCACCCTATTTGTCATTCTTCCTACTTAGCTCACCGTGGCTGCTAAGTAGCATGGAGCAGCTGAAATCCTGCAGCTACTGACATGTTTAGAAAATCACAAACTTGTAAGGTAATTCAGTAAGGCATTAACAATAAGTTGCACCTATGTTTGTCATACCCAGAATTCAATCATTGCAATTACAGAGTGACCCTTTTACATGGAAAAAAAGTATTTCTGGAATTTTGCAGGACGATCTTACAATTCTTCAAAAATTTAGTAAAATTTGTAACGCCATGTGAAAAAAGTACTGACTTCAACTATTAAAAACCACATGCCTTCAGTTTAAAATAAAGATTAAACAAAAGTAATCCAGTCAAAAGCTTAGGATACATATTCCTCCTTGACCTAATGATAAATTAGTATTGCTGAGTTAGTATTATTCTCACTTGAGTAAGTTTGTCTTTTAAGAGAGAGAAAAAGATGCTTAATGGTGACCTAATATTTTTATTAGTTATACCTGTGCAAAGCAGAATCTTTCCTTTTGTTAAGTATTTGATGGTCTCTGCAGTTTTTTGAAGACACTCCTCAGACAGATAGGGTGGATCTGCTATTACGATGTCAAAACTGTGTGGCAGGAGATTTTCAGGTAAGTTCAAAGGGTGGTTGTAATCATAGAAGATAAATTCTTCTCCATACACAGAAAATCTTCTGTCGTACTCCAGTATACACACTGAAAAATCTTTACCATCCTGTTCTTTTAGCTTCTGGTACACACTTGGTGCACTAACACATGCTATCCTGAAAAACAGACAGTAACTTAGAATATTAATTTCAGAGGCAAACAACAAAACCTGACAGCAGAACTCAGGGCTGCTCTGGGAAAACATTTTAGACATTAGTCCCAAAAATGTAGGCTGTTTTCCCTCCATTTTAACCGATAATTGCTTTAGTAACAGAGTTTTAAGTATTAAAGCCATTACCTATTCAACCTCCATGCTGCACAAAGACCTTAAGCTTAACTACAGAGCAAATCTTGTTTCAGAACAGCAAGGAAATATACTTGAAAACTTAAAATTAAAAATGACTCCTTACAGAATAGGAAGAAAACCAGCTTTTTCCATCTGTTCTACAGAAACACTGTATGAAAAAAGAATTGTAAGTCATTTATATGCTCTGGAGTGCTTTGTATTTCTCAAAAAATAAAGATTCATAGTAAAATACAAGGCAGAGCCTACCATATTCAATGAAATGCTAAATGGGAAGTATGAATTATTAATGAAATAACAGTAAAGCATTTCTGCAGTATCTCAATTGAACAAAGATGATGTACAATGAGTAACGAATTGAACCACATGCTCAGTCTACATAGCAGAAATGAAATACTTACAGAAATGACATGTTAAATCTACAACATAATTATTAAAACCTACCTGCCACCTCTTCCAGCTGCCACAACCGCTTCATTAGCCAGGCACGATGCAGTTTCATCACTGTACCAAAACTGGCTCAGTTGCTGAGAAAGATAACGCACAATTACAAACAACATCAAATCTTCTGACTGTGCTATGTACAGTTAGGTGTGGTGAGTCAGAGTTGAAGAAAACCAAAATCCATAGCAACTTCTCAGTTCATAAATGAGTGGAAAAAAGTTACCATTTCTCTCCTCAATGGAAAGGTGACTATTTTCCTGATAGCCTTTTTACTTTTGTAATCCAGTGACAAGCAGCAGATCGCTTACACTTTGTGTCTCCAAAGTATTTACTGTACTATCAGGAAAACCAAGTCATGCAAAATCGCTGACAAAGTCAGTTCAAACCCAAAGTGCAGATGCACAATATTTATGCGCTCTGAAGTTGAGTTACTTTGGCAGAAGAGGAAAAAGGAACTTGAAAAGTGAACAGTATAGAAGGAAATAAAGGATTGGAAATAGTTAAAAAAAAACCCAAAAACCAAAACCAAAAACCCAACCCAGAGACAAACAAAAAAAGACCAGTCAGTCAGAAAAAAGAAATAAAGCAAGGCAGCCATCCACAAAACCAAAGAAATAAAACACAGAAAGAAAGATGATGTGACATGAGAGATGACTTGATCTTGTTACATTTTGTCTCAAACTCAGGGAAGAATCTTCACTACCTTCACAGGCTGGAGTTAAAACTTCCAAAAAGGACAGATGCTTCTGTTGGCAGCTTTATTCCCTCTCTTCAGGTAATTTCACTTTGCACCCCCCACGCACACGTAGAACAGACAACTATACCCAGATTTAATATCAAAGCAAATATCCCTACAGTGTTACTGTCCACAAATAGTTTGATTTTGCCACTCTAGGAACATCTTGAGTGTTCCCCTTTTTAATTTAATTTAATTACCCATCCACAAAAGAAACCTGGTAAAGGCTACTCCTCTAACTGTGCTTCGTTCACTGAAGTTTACTTTCTTACCCAGTCTTCTTCTATTGAGCCAATGGAATATTGATTAAACCCCTGGGAGGTCTTCATGCCCTCTCTCTGCTGCTGTTCCAAATAGAACTCCTGGAGCGCAGCCAACGTATGGGATGAAAGCTGGGGAATGTCATCATCATCATCATCCATTTTTCTAGACATCAACCAGAGGAAAAAAAAATTAATTATGTTAACCCTTTTCAACGTTGAACGCTTTTAATAACGGCATACTCTTCTGAGGTAAAATAACCTCCAGCAACACCGCAGACTTAGTCTAACAGCTCACTAGGAAAACCTCCTAACAAGAGAAAACGTATTCCCTCTACTTAGGAGCTTTTAAAGCAGTGAGAGGCAGACTGGAAATAACATGTCTCCAGAGAGAATTGAGGAACAGCAGCAACACTGTTCACCTTCTATACGACACAGATTTGGCTTGTATTCTTACAGGGCAGTTGTCATTACAGTTCTTGATTTCCTGAATCTGTCAACTTTTTTGTATCAACTTGCAGCTTCTGTGGATTTGGCAAATCCTATAGAAATTCTTCCCTTCCCTCCCAGAAATGATGATAGCTGCTGGCCATTCCTTCCCGTGTTCAAAACTCACACAACTCTGACTCAAAATGAACTAAACTAGTATTCTAGGAACAACATCACCTGGCTTTTACTTCCACGCTGTAAGAAGATTCCTCTGAATGCCCGAAGCCACCTACAAACCAAAAAAGTAAGCAAGAAGCTCAAGATGTTTTTGTAAGATACCACTACTTGACCAAGACGTTGTGTATTTTGTGCAGAACAGCACGGACGTAACTCGTATCAAAAAGACACAGTATGTAGTAACGGAGGAGGAGAGACATTTTCAGAAAACTCTGTAACTGTGCTTCGCGGCACAGTACCGCCTTGGTGTCCTTCCCAGAAGAGAGAGTGCCACCTCGTGGAATGAAGGTGAGGGAGACGGGAACGCAGCACGTGAAAAGTACTGGAGAAAGCGAAAAAGATTCTTCCCTCCAGAAACCCGTTTTCCCTGCGCCTAAGAGCTAGTCCACGTGTAATGGCTTTAAGAGAAGGTGGAAACGGGCGTACCCTGCCTCTGAGCAGGAGGCACCGGAGAACCACATGCCATCCCAACTGTGCGCGGCCTCCAAAGTTCAGCGTGATCGGAAGTACAGCTGCTCACGGTTCTTCTCCCTGTTCTCTGCAGCACAACAAGAACACCAGAATGTGCAGTCTCCTCCCCTTCCACTCTTCCCTCCTCACTGCTCGCCCTTGCAGAGCTTTCAAGACATTTCCTAAAACTCATCTTTTCCTACTTGCTGGAAAAATGGTACCATTAACCTGCCATTGTGCAATACCTCATCAGTATTCACTAGAATAATTAGTCTGCCATTGCACTGACACAGCATGCACCTGCATGTGTAAGAGTAGAGCCCTTGGCTTTTCCATAGGATTGTTTATTGACTTGCTGGCTTCTCAGGCTGGGTTGGCCGAAGAGGGAATCCTTTGGAGCCTAAAGACCTACCTATGCCATTGGCCTCACACAAGAGAATTCCGGAGTCAAGCTACCTAGTAAAAACAAAATGGCTAATTTTGTCCTTATTTTTTTGTTGAATAAAACATAAATGTTTTAAAATTATTTATTAAATTATGTATTATTTAAATTATTTACTATCAAAATTAACTGCAAGTTGACAAAGATAATATAGAGTCTAACAACAATGTTCTAACAATACACAATGCTGCAATCCATTTTAGGCCCTATACAAGAACTTTTTTTCATTAGGACAGATGTTAGAAGTTTAAATTTACTCATCTTACAACTTTCTTTTTTTATTAAGTGCATCATACATGTAGTAATCTGGTTTGCTGTTATCCCCTAGGCAAGGATACATCCATGCTTTGACTTTAAGAAACTGAAACAGATGCAAAGTTGCAGTTCTTAAGTCAAAAACCTGAAATTTTGATTTTATGTTCAGTGAGCCCATATAAGCATTTGCAAGGACTAAATCCGTGCCCATGAAATGAAACCCGCACAGATTAAATTGCTGATGAAGCATTACCCATTGTTCCAGTAGTAAGAAATGCAGCCATAGACATCTTTTTTCTATAAATACATTTTTAGTTGATTTTTCAATAGTCCTCTTCTCACTTTGTGAATTAAAGCCTTAGGACTAAGCAGCAATGAACTGTGAGGTTGCAAGGAGAGGTAACTCAGAACATATGGTAGAAATATTATGTACACCTATTAAGAAAACCTTCAAAATTCAAGATATTTTTCTGAACATACATATATCGTCTACATATACTGACTTGGCTCATCAGCATGAAGACATTTTCATGCTCAAGGACTACATCAGAAAGCTATTAAAGTCAGTGAGTTTATGTGAACAAGGCTTGCAAATTCCTTTGGCTCCAAGAGAGCAGAAAGTTCTACTGTTTGAAAGCCCCTTTATACCTGTCTCAGAAAGCTCATGGCTCTCAAGTCCAGCTACAGCCCTGAAGGCTTGGGGGGAGGATGGATGCAGAGAAACCCCCGTGCCTCTGGCGCTCAGGGAACAGTTAAACTCTGTTAACTCCCGAGGCCCTGGGCCCTGAGGCTCCAGCCAGGCTGTCCGTGCTTGCCCCAGGCCCCGGGTGCCTCCAAGAGCAGCCTGCGCTCTGCCCTCATGCAGCCTCTCTGCAGGAGCCATACAGGGGGATGGGGTTGCATTTTAGGAATGCCCTGGGATTCAGAGCGTTCCTAACACATACAGTGCTGATACAGCCATATTAGAATCATAGAATCACTTGGGTTGGAAGAGACCTTCAAGATCATCGAGTCCAACCATAAACTTATGCCAAAACCACCCCTAAACCATGTCCCTCAGCACCTAAATACCTCCAGGGACGGTGATTCCACCACCTCCCTGGGCAGCCTGTCCCAATGCCTGATAACCCTTTCGGTAAAGAAGTTTTTCCTAATATCCAATCTAAACCTCCCCTGGCACAACTTGAGGCCATTTCCTCTTGTCCTATCGCTTGTTACTTGAGAGAAGAGATTGACCCCCACCTCCCTACAACCTCCTTTCAGGTAGTTGTAGAGAGTGATAAGGTCTCCCCTCAACCTTCTCTTCTCCAGGCTAAACAATCCCAACTCCCTCAGCCGCTCCTCACAAGACCTGTTCTCCAGACCCCTCCCAGCTTCGTTGCCCTTCTCTGGACACGCTCCAGCACCTCAATGTCTCTCCGATACTGCGGTGCCCAAAACTGAACACAGTACTCAAGCTGCGTTAATTACCTACATTAAACCCTTGTATCAATAAGAATACAGGGTATCAAGCTAGCAATGTGGCAGATCTTCTTTACTATTAATTCTTAGCTTAAGCGTTGCGTTTGCACCCAATTTAAAAGCAAAACAATACGAACTTTGGAAAAGACTCATGGTGAACTCAAAGTTCATCTAAAGGAAAGCAGGAAAAAAAGGGGGGGAAGTTCCCACAGATACAGTGGCACATGAATAGGCAGGGTTGTGTTCATAGGGTAAAATGGTAAATTTGAATGCTACTGGCCTCTAAAGGGCCAGATCTATCCATAAAATGGGAAAAGTGAGGTGACTCCAACTACACCACCTGGCTTACAGCTCACACACTGCACAGGAGACTCCGAGGCCTTGTCAACACAAGAATACTGTACCTATTTAGCATTAGTTTCCAGCTGTCGTGTATGAAAACTCTAATTTCATACAGCCAAGTCCCAAAATAGAAAAAAAAACCCCACAACAAAAAAACCAAACTGAAAAAAACCCCAAGTTAGGAGGAACACTATGGAAAAATTAAGTTGCTCCAAAATTCCTGCAGTCTTTCTGTAGTCCGGTGCCTTTGGTTCATCCATAATTGCAAACGACCAGGTGGAAACCAGTACTCTTAGAGAGACAGTGTGGCTTCTATGCCCAAATGTAGCCATGCCCCCATCCAGAGAAGCCTGGAAACCTGCAGGCATCAGGTCAGCTAAGGCAAGTGCCCTGTGTGCCCTGCACCATTGCTCATCCCGTGAAGACAGAGAACGTAGCTTGCTCTAGAGGCCGGATCCTTCCAGACCCACAACACTACCCAAGAGGAAGCTTCTCTTCTGCGGGGGAAGGCAGGCAGGAGGTGGGGTCCCCATTTACAGTCACCTCCAAAAAATACGCTCGTTGTAAAGCATACAGCTGTTTCTTCAGGGCTTTTACCAATAGACTGCACCGAAGGTGACCGGCTACCATTTCTCTGCCAAAGAGACAACATCAACCTATCTAATGTCCATAAAGTCAGGCTTCCCCAACTGCCCGCGTAACTTGGAGATACCATTTGGTCAGTGTACAAGCAGAAGGACATGTTGCTGCTCTGGCAGTTTCCACTGCTCATTCCTTTACGGCACCCTAAAGAAGTCATCTCATTGGAATAAAGTGTCCCTTAGCTGAAGGGGGAGAGACTACTGAAAGGCCAAGGAATAGCAACACAACTGTTCATCACTGGGAGGGGGGAGGAAGAGGATGATGTTAGCCCCTTAGATCTTTTACCAAGAATATAAAACGTGCATGTGCACCTTCAGAAAAGATTTTATTCTAGCATAACTTGGGTCTAAAGACAGATAGCATGAAATGGAGCCAAATACAGTTGTCTATTTTTCCCAAGCCACCCAAGTCAGTATTTGAGACAAACAGCTTATCGTGTATGGTGTTTGCAACCCATATGAAGAAAACCTGGACAATGGTGTGCCACCATAATGAAAATCACCTGGAGGGGGCTCCAACCACCTGCCTGGAGGTGAACAAGTCCCAGTCAGAGGGACTAGAAAGTTATTAAAAGGCTGGATATGTGCCCTACTACCTCAAAACCACCTTAAAACCAGAGGTACTGCACTCTGCTCAAGCTTCAGCTCCTTAACACGTACAGGAATCCAAATCCGATGTCCCCAGCCAACGATCAGGGGGGTCGCCAACCTAACCCCCCCACAGGTGCTGAGGGAGTCTGTCCCAACTGTAGTAAAAGCCCAGACAGAGAGAGGATCTCTCCTCCTGGAAACAATTTTTCAGGCCTTTAAATCCTAAAAAGAGTTGCTTGTCAATGATTTGACAAGACACTGGGAGTATCGCCAAATGCACTTTCATGGGAATGACTGACAGGACAAAGTGTATGAAATACATTGGTCTAAACTAATTTGGACAAAAAAATCCTCCTGTTAGCTAGCATGGTCTAACCAGAAGAAATAGAGGAATGCTAGGCCATATCTACATCTGTTTTGTAGAGTCTTCTAATACAAATCAAAACTTGTCAAACATCAGAGAGGTCATCCTCAAGCACAGGCAGCCAGCTTGTTCCCCTGCAGTCAACTGGGAAAACCCCAAAACCTCAAGTTTTTGGTGCCCAGGTGCCACGAAACAGAACGGCTTCTGAACAAGATGGCCAACCTGGGGGACATCAGAAAAGCAGAACTGACAGATCCACACACAATCCTGAAGCAATTTTCTGGTGTACTAATGGTTTTGTGGAGTAGGGAAAGAGGGACAAGGCAGGATTTGTGGACCAGAAGCAGCTCACCGGCCACAGACCTAGGAACAGCTCCATTTCAGGATTAAGTCTGGAGAACTCTTTGTTCACATCTAAATGGTTCAAGAGGAAAGCTGTACTAGTTCAGATTGAGGGTTCATACTGGTCATTCTTCTGTCTTGAAGGCGGCCAAAAGCAGCTGTCTCAGGAGTGAGATAAGGCAAGTATACGGGATACCTCCCCACTCTATACTCTCCCAGACTTCAACCATTTTCCACCAAGGGGAGTTGTTTCTGCATCTAAAGTGATTTATTCTGTGAATGCAGTTCTCTTAGAGACACTTATCCAGTATCCCTGAAATTCATGTAAAGTTTTTTAATCTGTAATCCTGGCTGGTAAGTTTTATTTTACGAACAACTACCTCTTCTTGCTGTGAACATGGCTACTAGCTTCACGTGATGCAAATACTTTGAGCATTGGAAGAGAAAGCAAATGGTTGAGCCCTTAATACATTCTCCACACCACTCCACATGTCATTTCACAGACACCTTCCCTCACTCCACATGTTGGCTATTCTCTAGCCTGAAGGGTCTTACTCCATTGACTGGCTGACAAAAGTCTTTCCACGCATTTGCCGACCCTTGTTAAATACTTCTACTATACCTTTTTTGAGATGAGACTAAAACCCTACACAATATCCAAGATATGGGTGATCACATCTTTATGCTGTTGTTTTATGAAGTTTTCTGTTGCAGTTTCTTTTCCTAAAAAATTCTAAAATTTTGTGTTTTTCTGGCTGCCGTCAAGCACGGTTGTTTTTGAAGAATCACATATCATAATCCCAAAGTCTCCTGCCTGGGTGGGAATGGTGTCTGATAAGAACACGATTAAGTAGAATTTAAGAAGACATTTAAAGCATCTGCCAAGAGCTCCAATATACCAGCACACACAGAACAAAACTAAACAGCAGTTCTGGTCGCTTGATCTCAACAAAAAGCAGAGAAAATAATGAAGCAAGAAGGGTAGTGAGACTCTAAAAACTACAATCACTTTTTCAGGGTTACAAGTATGAAAAGTAACCAAGAAGGGGTATGACAGAGCCTGTAATCATGAGTGGCATGAACAGCACAAGCAGATCAACTGCTCTGTTGAGGCAAGAACTAGAAGGCAACAAGCGTGGGCTGCAGGAGCCTTGTTCAAAAAAACAAAAGGCACTGGTTCTTGACATGGTGTATAGCTGAGCTACTGAATCCCTGTGGGTGATGAGATTTCATAGTGCTTCAAACAAAAAAATTTATGGAAAAGGAACTCTTAGATGATTAGCAAATACATAGAAACTTCATTGGCTCAAAAACGCAAGGTCTTGAGGCTGAGTGACTACTTGAAGGAGAAGGTAAGTATGGTGTATTTTAGCCCCATTCTCATCCTTTTTAATAAGCAGAGAGGGAAAGTAGGGTGGACTCACAACTACTGTTATCCTCCAAGTAAGAAGGCCCTCTTCTTCCCGCTGCTTCTCATACTTAATTGCTTTACACGCCCACTGCTGTGGGTAGGTAAGCGCGGCGCCTCTCCTGGTGCGAGGGCTGGGCCTGCACAGCACGCTCCCGGAGCGGCGGGGAGCAGAGCCCAGCCGGCCGGAGGGAGGCTCCGCGCTGCCCCAGCGCTGCGGGAGGGTCCCCTCCTGCCCCCCGCCTCAGCAGCTCCCTCCGAGCCGGCAGCGGCGCGTCCCCGCCGCAGAGGCCGCCACACCCCCGCGCCTCCCCGAGCCCGGGGCACCAAAGGCCGCCCCGCTGGGAGCGACCCTCCCTGGCCCGCAAACGCCTCTCGCCCGCACCGAGCGCGGGCCCCTCCGCTGCGGGAGCGCCGGAGCAGGCCCCGGCCCCGCCAGCCCACGCAGAAGGGAGCGCCTGCCGCCCTCAGGGGCTGTAGAGCCGGCGGACAGACACGCGGATCCCCTCAGGGCCGCAGCACTTCCCACACCGAACCGCCTCTCGCTCCACTCACCGGCAGACAGATCCCTCCACGCACGCAGACCTCCCCCGCCCCGGCCCCCATTGGCTAGAACGGGGAGGGGCGGGGCGGTGACCCCAGGCACTGCTCTCCCATTGGCTGGAGGGGCGGTGGTGGGTGAGCCGAGGCGGCTGCCCCCGCGCCCGCCGGTCACCGCTGACGGGGCGGCCGGGCGGAGGCGGGGCCGTGGGCGCACAGCGATGGCGGCCGGCGCGGTGTCTCCGCCTGCCCCCGGCGCGCCCCTCGCGGCCGCTTGCCGGCTCCGGAGGGTGTCCCGTCAGAGCCGGAGGCGCCTGGCCCGGGGCGCCCTCCTTCGGCTGTGCCTTGCCCCGGGCGCCTCCGCGGGAAGGTTTCCAGCTTAAACACCAGCTTCCTGGACACGCGCGGCGCGTGTGCGCCCGCCGCCGGTCCCTCACGGCCCGGAGCGCCGCCGCTTCTCGCCAGGTTCGCGCGTCCTTTCCCGCCCGCCCTCCGCCGGGTCAGGCCCCGGGGAAAGGAGGGCGCGTGGTGTGCAGAAGTTACCTCCAGAGCTGGAGAAGTCTTGGGCAGGACGTACCTCCCGTTAGACAGCCCCAGGGAGCCGGTCAGTCACGGTAGCATTGAAACCACGGCTACGGCTCGAGCGAGACGCCGGGTTCCAACCGCCATGAGCTGCTGGCTTCGAGACCGGCCTAGCTGTATCCCCAAACTGTCTTGATCTGGCTCTCCTTTCCCATTTTTCCATTTGAATTAAGCATTATCAGGTTCGAACAAGCTCCCTTTCTTGCATACACACAGCAGTGGAGCTGCTGCTTGGTTTCAAAAGACAAAGTTTTAAAGTACCTTCCTTGTTTAAGTTCATTCACTCCCATCTTTCCCTTTGGCCATAAAAACTTGCCTCCCTCTTTCTCCTGTGCTGGCACAACGCACGTGCCTGGCGCTTCTTGTCATCCCATACTGCCCCAAGACAAAAACTTAAGAACTTCCTCACCACTGGTTGTTTTTTTCATTCCTTCTCTATAAAGCGTGGTAATTTGTGAAAAACATTTCCATAACTTCATCTTTCTGTTGTTCAGTTTATAGGAGAGGTCCTATAAACCTATAAACCAATTCATAGGTTGCCCATCAGATTATTTATAATTAACCCAAAAGCAGACTCTCCTCGTTCTCCAGAGCTAGATGTTCCTGTCAGCAATGAGTTGAATAAGGAACTGCTATTTTATCTACAACTTGTTGAATCTTTACCTGCTGCAACACCTCTTTGTGGTTTAAAGGAAAGTCCTGGGCTTGTGCCTACAAGCAGAGCAGAACCATTTCCTCTGGAAGACAGAAACACAAAAGTCTGATAAAATATTTTTGCAGCTCAGCTTATGTAGGCAGCAGAGAATGAAATTTTCTTGCCACCGCAGGATATAGGGATAGGTTGATTTTTCCTTCACATCCCCCTACTTTTTACCCCCCTCTCTCTCTCTCTTTCTCTCCCATTTAGAAACAAGGCTTTGCATGAAAGTAGAGAACTGTGGGCTTTTCCATTTGGTTTTAAAAGACTTCCAAGAAGTCTGGATCTGGCATGTAGTACATTGGTCTTTGACAGGTCTTGCCAAAAGAGGTCATTATCCCGGCACAGAAGACTGTCCTACATGGAATGCACCCATATCCATTCACATTACCGCCAGTGCTGCAGTTCAAACAAACCCCACCAACCCATAACCACCAACCCAAAAAACGCAAACCCAAACCCTTTTTCCTGCAAAGTGACAGTTACCTGACACCTACATAGTATTACTGAGCGCAGTAAGAAATCTGGCTTAGATTCTACAAAGAAATAGCACTTAACTAATTTTCCTGTTTCCCATATTTTACATGAGAAATGTTCTGCACAGGGCTGATAAGGAAACGATAGAGAAGATGGGGCAGACACAGACTCTCAGTCCAGATTTCCCAGAGCAACAGTCCGTGCCATGACGAGCGGTTCCTCCTCACCAGGAGGGTTACAGAGATCACGTAAGGGCATATGGCTGTGCAGGGGCATGCGGAGCGACATTATGATATCGGACACTACTTGGCAGCAAACAGGCAGCTCAAGACCTTGCTTGAGTCCACGTTACATGACAGTTCTAGAAGGAAAGCTCGGAAGGAGCTGGAGCGGCCCTGGCGGAAGGAAAACAGGTTATGTCTTGCAGCTTCTTTAGGATATGAGGACAAACAAACAATAAATATGGGAACACCTGTGGAGTGCACCCTGCAATAAATTTATTATTAATATTTAGGTTTTATTGTTTCCTAATCTTTTTTTTTGCAGAAAGGTAGTTCTAGTTAAGCTATCTCCCCTGTCCTTTCACTAACAGACCCGCGTCACACAGCAGTGACACCAGCGTCTCCAGGACTTGAACCTGACAACATAGACTACTGCTACTTTACTGATAAATTTGCTAGTACTCTGTTTCAGACCAGATCAGGAACAGAGCACGAAACAGTTTTTAAAAGCACAGGTCTATTCTGCTAAGTAATAGCAACTTGTTACTCAGAAGGCTTTTGTGTGTTAGTGTTTTAAGGGTTTTCTTTTTATTTTATAGTCTGGGTTTTTTTTTTCCCTATACTAATGAAAGCCCTATTGCTGTAGGTAGCACAAACCATAGCCATATGAAAGAGTATAATAACATGAAAATAAATTATTAAATTCCAATTGTAGAATCTCTGTTGCCATTCATTCTAATAAGTTTCTCAATAGCTCTTCCCCTCCTCCCCAAATTTTGTCATTTTTAGGGCTGGCAAACCAACTGTAGGTTTCATTTGGAAGACAGCCAAGCACAAAAAGCTTTACAACCATACAAGGATTTACTTGTATTTAACATCAACATAGTTCTACTTCTGAAGATGGAAAATAATAGAAGTGGAAATACTCTATTTGTAGAACAACCTGCAACATGTCATCTTCGTAAGAGACACTCACTGCACTTTTTCTTTGAATACCGAGCTGTTCTACAGCTGCAGAATGTGTGTTAGAGGCTTGTGGGGTCACTCTGTGGGCCAGGTGCCTCTCTGCTTCCCGAGACATTGGGTCACGCAGTAAGACAGATTATCAGCCAGCCTTTTAAAAGCCTGCAGGCACTCTCTGAATTCAAGTACGGCAGTAAGTTTTCATCCTCAAAGAGTTTATGGACTCCCAACTCTTTCTCTGTTGGAGATGCAAGTCTTAGAAATATTAGTGATACATGACCACAGTTCCTTCTTCCTATTTTGCCAGGCTTTGTGGTGGATCCCTTGGAAGTAATTCGGACTGAAAAATGCTCTACTTAAGTGACCACTAGTCACGTAATACCATCCACTGGTATCGATATTTTAAATGGATTTTAGAAGTAATAAAAAAAGGCCCCCCCCCAACCCTGAAACAGAATTACTACTACCCATACCTTTGTACATTCTAATATCCCTATTGATTTTACTGTGCCATGTTGCCCCTGATTCATGGCGTTCCCACGAAAAATGCCCATGAGATACATACTAACATACAAACTTCATGGAATCTTCTGGCCAGAATCTTCCCATGTGTTTTTTTTTTTTTTTAATCTTCCCCCATCTCCACCCCCATCCCCCGCCAACATGTAAGCACTCTGCCATCACAAGAAGCAGGAAGGAAAATATATAAAATATATTTAGCAAAACCAGTAAAATTAAAGTGGAACAGAAAATGCAGTCAAGTAGCAAACATTATATACAGCAATAGATTTTACAATTTCTCCTACACATACCTCAGCACTTATTTCACACACTCTTTTTAAGGAGGAGGAAGAAAATAGAAATAAGCTAGTGTTAGAAAGAAAACCTTTTTTTCCTGGACAGTAAGTGGGGTTTATCACTGTTTTTTTGCTTTTGAAACTCCAATTCAGACTATATATCTCTCTCTAACAAAAATAAGAGGAGGACACCATTTTCTTACTCCGTAGAGTAAAACTACACTGTCCTCCTTTTACAGACTATACTGGTATCTTAAATAGTTACAGGATCTAGACATTATCTGGCCATCTTAAGGGATGTAGGTAACAAACATTTTAACCAAGATACAAAACAGGTATCCGATTTTTCCAGCTTTCCTGAGGCTGAGTGAATTGTTTAAATACATGTGCGCTTATCAAAATCCATGTTACAGTACATTTTTAACAGTAGTTTGTTAAGAAATCATGAAAGTGCATAACAGCCTAAAAGCAGGCAAAAAAGTACTTCAGAAGAACAGTCTTTCCTTAAAGTGGCAGAAGAATGTTAAGCCTTCCCCAAAGCAGTGCTGATCTCACGTGAGGACATCAGTGATCTTCCTAAGGACTCCACAGTGTGGTGGCAGGGTTTTGGCTTTGGGGTTTTTTCTGAGTTAACAGCAATCATTTGAATGACTGTTAGAAGTATTGGTGCAGTTCTACAATTAAAGCACACGTCCTGACAACTTATTAAACCAAGTGATGAACGAAGCTTTCAAATCAATACTTGTGCTGGAATCTAGCGATGACTCTCATTCAGTAAACACCAGAGATTGGAAGCTGTTTGAATACGCCGCAAACCCAAACTGCATCATCCAACATAGTTAAGTTAAAGCAAATCAAACATTCACACCTTCACAACCATGAACAGTAGGCCAGACCCAGAGAGGAAGAAAAAGGGAAGTACATCACACTCAAAGCTCCACCTTACTCTACCTCGCAAAGGCAACAGAGAAATCAAATCCGGTAACATCTCACAGATGTTAAGGTGAAAACAGTTCCGTGAGATTCAAACACAGACAGGAGAAACACTAGTAATGAGTTATGTATCAGTCACAGTGGGTAACTTCAGTGTTCTCATCGGAGATGTAGACTTGCCTGGAATGTTTCCCAAAATAAATATTTTTATTATTTAATTAACAAAACTCACCAGTAACATCATATTGCATACAATTCCAAAAGAGAACTTTCTCTCCCCTCTCCCCCCCCAAAACGTGCTGATGAAAGGGCAGGCTTTTGCTAATCCTTGTCAGGATGACACCGGTTACCAAGTTATGGGATAACACTTGTATTAGGGATTTCTTTTTCTTCTTGCAGACTAGCTTGATTTATTTTTTTTTTTCTTCCACATAAGGTTGCAAGCTTTTTACTTTCTCCCCCTCCTCCTCCCCTCTTCCAGTTCATGTACGACCTCCTCCTCGGTTGACCTGCCAGACAAATGCCTCTTGGAAGGCTGAACTTTCCTACCTTTCTGCTTACAATACACAGCAAATCAATGAAGGGAAAAAACCCACCACGAACTCCACCACTCACAACTGAAGCAAATGTAAGTTTCACAAAGGCAAAATGGATGTGGTTTGCATCCACTTACGCAAACAAGTGTGAATAAAGACTTTGTACCCAAATCATTCAAGTTTATTCCAGATCTCGTATTTAAGGTAAGCAGAATAGTTCCATTTTCTACATGAAAGGCTCTTGGATACACTGCTGCTGTTAATCTTACCAGCTGCTTTCAGGGATTTGCTCAAAATTACCTTAAATGTTTCTGTCCTTCACCAAAATGCTCACTGAGCTAAACCAGGCCAAAATAAATATATAATTGCAGTAATTTTACTTCTGAAACCAGTAAAATCTAGTGACACATACGGCCAAGAAGTATAGCAAGCTGTCACCACCATAATTGTTGCGTAGTTTTACTTTCAGGATTTGTGAAGCTTTTCCCCCTCCCCCCCCCCCCCACAT
>VZSF01010159.1:0-41938 GCA_013398295.1 Chionis minor | reverse complement strand
CCCCCCCCCCCCCCTTTTTTTTTCCAAAAAAAAAAAAAAGATATGAGTGCATGAAAGTAAGAGGGGAACAATAGAAGACAGCTGTAGTTTATCCAAATGTAACTGAAAATAGCTGTAGTTTATCTAAACGTAATTGTATTATAGCACATTAGGAACTGCTGCCTTTAATTGAACTTTTCTGATATACATGAAGTACCATACTGTTGGATATCCCATACGTGGGAACAGATTATGAGCTTGGAGAACATTTCCATGCCAGATACAAACTGTTCAGATTAAATCTGCACAAAAAAATGTCAAGACCCAGAAATAAGTATTCCACCACTAATAACACTGACCTGAAAAGTCACCATTAAACTTTTTTTTGGAGGTTGGGGGAAAAGATTAATTTGATTATATATTCACAGCCACTTCTGGTAATTAATTGTAGTCTGGTGTGAGATAGTCCTGTCACACACCTAATCACATTTGGGTTTTTTTCCTGCTGATGGACAAAACTCATGCCTTAAGTGCTGATTTAAATTCAAGTTACCCCATCAACCTTAACTCAATTACTGCACGCATTCACAGTAGCCAAAGAGCACAACGTGTAGCCTGAGGTTTCATAATGCTCCTATTTTTGTTTCTACCGTAAGGAGATATAACAAATTCTATTTCAGAGATTCAGAGGTGAGATTTTAGAAAAATATTAAAAAAGAATACACACAAATCACACATGGCCAAACCAAAATAATAAAAGTTTTTAGTGGAAAACAATTTTATCCTCCTCCTGCTTATGGATCTTAATAATACAGAAAGCGTTCATTTCAAAATTGAAAATTCAGTTGTGATAAGGCTTGATTACACAGCCATTTCCCAAGTCTTATTGCAACAAATTGTGAAGTATTTCTATGCAACTTTGTATCTTCAACTGTACAGGTAAAACAATACTTGAAATCAACTAGCACTTCAATCCCTGTGTTTTTAATATATAAACTCAACATAGTACTGAATTATACATTTAAAATATTTACACACTTGACCAACAGCAGTACTAGCATTTATTGCCTTAAAACTGCATGTTCACTGCATGGAGCTTCCTTATTTTGCACAAAGGGAACAAATAAAAAAGGAAAAATTTTTTTTCCTAATTATAAACTCTAGAATGGTTCAATGGGAGATTGAAACATGCTAAGGAATGCTATTAGAAATGATTTTATCAATTTCAAGTATCAAACTGTAACAGACTGGAAAAATCACATGGGTAGTATCTTTCCCTTGAGGTTGGAAGGGTCTTCCAAATCTAAGAATGGCTTAAAAGGAGAGGAAAAGCAGGATAGGGAAAGAAATGGAAAAGCAGAATCTACTTTAATTCACTGAGGAAAAGGGAAAGCCAGGCATATCTTACTTCTCAGTTGCTAGGGCCCCAAGAAATCTCATATCGAAAAAAGGGTTTTGTAAGACAGCTGAGAGCTTAAAGGCTCTAAAGCAAATCACACTTCATGATTTGCTTCATGATTAGTGCTAGAAAGCATTAATCTCATTTACTGCAAAGAGGGCACAATCTATTCATATTAAAAACAAATTTATGGAAGGCAGGCAGGGCTGGCTCTCATGTTTTAGTTAATATCATTAGGCTTTGGTTATACTGAATGACTGGAACAGACTCGGGAGAAATGAGTGGTGTTTGTTCCTTGCAGAAAAGTGTAAAAAAACCCAACCCAAACCAAAAAAACCTCTACCACCCCAAGTGGCTCTTATCACAAGTAGAGGCACCAAAGCCTGAATAACTAGCAACTGTCCTCTCACTATTTAGACCAGAATCGAGGCACACTGGTGGCGAATCTTGTCTTACTGAAGAAGCAGCCACCATCTCAATTGGCCATAATTGAAATAACTACAATTTACAGCAAGCATTACTGTACTGCAGTAGACCAGTCTTGGGGAATACTGCACCACTGCTGCATCTACTGGGCTCTATAATTATGAAAATCTTCTGCTTTCATTACAGTAAATCTTACACCTCACAAAACTAAAATGAAAATATTTAATATTTACATAGCATCTCAGATCCTCAATGCATTTTATAGGCATAAGCTAATCCTCACAACATCCCTGTGAGGTAGGCAGGTATTACTGGTATTTTAACAATGACGCAGTTCTAACAACCTGCCAATGGCCACAGAGGATCCAGTGAAAAAACTGATACAAAATTAGAGGAGCCTGGCTCCTACTCCTGCGCTTATATTCATCAAGCTACTTCCATAAACAACACCCCTTCTTATGCAATTATTTAAGCAAAACTGAAGTCGCTTGAAGTGTTTTACAAGAGAAATGCTTCAATTTGTAACTTTTTAAAATATTTTTAAAATATTTTTTAATAGTTTTACAGATCACAAATTAGAATTCACTTCACCTTTTGAAGAACTAGATTTTAGATGGACAAGTGACTGGTCTGAGCGAGCTTATTTTCTAGAACTACATGGCTTACATATAAAGGGATTTACCCAGGTAAACACCAGGGCTTTAGCGAGTGCTACGCACTATCAAGGAGGTGACTCTGATTCAACTATCTTTCTTTCAACTAGTAGGATTTGGACATGCTGAGAAAACAAGTTTCTCATTCCTGAGGAAAACAGTGAGCCCTTCACTAAACAGTGAAACACAAACCTCTGGGCAATAAGTAGCGGATTCCGGCAGTAATTCAGTGAAGATAATTAAGGCATAATACACATGAAAGTGGAAGTTTCATGTAGTAGTAGTAGTCGTCCACTTCTCCCCGTCCATGTGTATCTGTGCTTTCACGGAGGTCTTGAATTTCATGACCCAACTAGATGGTCATGCTTGCCAGCACAGCACCAAAATGACAGTCTGAACAGCAGAAAATTATTATGCCAGCATTAGAACTAGCTATTACGATAGGGAAGGAGCTGGAAAAATAGGAAAACAGCTACTTGATTTCTAGTGTCAGAACGAAAACACTGGAGCAATAATCTGTTTTAGAAAAAAAAAATCTAGACAAATATATTTGTTACAATTATGTCATGCAGCATTTATAATTCAGTTTGACTTGCCTTTTTTTTTTCACTCTTCGAAAAAGAGGTGCATTTTTAGAACCATTATTCACTTTGCACAGAATGGAAAATCAATGCAGTGATGCTAGAAAAACTTCAACACACTTACGTGGAGCCAACTCTCAATGTTCACTGAAAATGGTCTATGAGTCTTTCTTACGGACTTGCATGAGCTTTTTGCATTTAGATTTACAGCTACTGGATGTGCAGAAGATCACTGAAGGATTTTTTTTTCCCCCCTTCTCCCCTTTTTTTTTGGAGGGTGTCGGGGGGTGGGTGGTGGTGCGGGAAGGAATATAGAAGCCAAAATAGTTTAGGTAGAAGCAGCCACCTAGCCAGCAGGAGTATGAATTAATAAAGCTTATTCCCAGAATCTTTTACAACAATTTCATACATGTCACTAAGCAGAGACATCTTAGCATTTGCTCTAAAAGAAACATAAAATGGCATGGAAAGATCCCTGTGGAACACAGACGAATGGAAGAAAAATTAAGAAACAAGAAAGGAAGAATGTTGTCTAGCGTAACATCAAGCAGGAAAATTATAAAAATATCCCTTACCAGGACAGTTTCCCTTCAACATGTAATATTAATTTTAAATGAATGTCCAAGTAAAGTTTTAAGCAACCTTCAAAACTAGTCTTTGAAATTAAGTGTTCATACCTCAGCAAGTGTTGATAGTCGAAAGATGCTGTGTCTCTGCTTGTTACCACACAATGGGCCCGATTAGAAAAGTAATGGGTATGCACACTACTTTGTCCTGAATACTAACTCAATTTGTGCTCCCGTTCATCAAAATCAAAATTTTAGTTAATAAATATTTTTAAATAGTGAGGCAGCTAGGCTTAAAAAAAATGACAGTGACAGAGCTAACTATAAAAGAAATGATGACTGAGAATATCAGTTATTTAGTCAGATCCAAGAAATTTGAAGGTATTTGCTACGATCTCTTTGAAGACTTTGGCCTAGATATTTGACATCAACCACATGATGACAAACTAGCAGCTCCTCCTGCCGCTTATGTTCCCAGGCTTTAATGCCCTTCATCTGAAAAAAATTAGGTTTCAGAACTGCTGCCTTATCATATGTACAAATTCAGAGAAACTCCAGAAGCAGTTTCAAAAACATAGCCAAACCCAGACAAATTTAAAAAAAAATCAGCCATCAGAACAGTTTAAAAACAGAAGGATCTGCCAGGATGATCATTATCTTTTGTGCAAGTGCACAGTCAAGAAATCTTTTAAAGAAAAGCATTAGAGTTTAAAGAAAAAATTGAGAGCAATACCTCTGTTCTAAAATACTATGCCAATTATCTTAGAAATAAAATGCTAGCTGGGAAGGTACATTATCTAACAACTCCTATGGTTGTTTTTTGATGTGTATAATGAAGAGACGGCATTTTTGGCCTTGTGGATCCATGCTTGAGACAGGTATGGATTTAACTAAAAAATAAAAAAGCCTTAGATCACTTATAGCGCAGTATTACAGGTTTATGTCTTTTAAAAAAATCCTGGCTAATGTGACTAATTTTGAGATGAATAGCTGAAGAATGGCACAGAGTTGCAAACATGATGCTATACATCGCCACGTAAAGGTGTATACTGTACATTTTACAGAAATTTTAAAGACACGTGGGAAATATTCAACAGCATAATCTAGCAGAGGCCTTAAACACAAGGGCCCACTTCTGCCTCCACGTATTTCCACATAAATCAATTTTACTAGACATGCAGCATTTGCGTTTGCTTCGATTTTCTCTGGCTCATGACTGGAGACAAAGCAGGCCTTGCTTTTGTATTCGTGTGCTGCTTCCCCTTGTTGGTCCACTATACTCAGGGCACGATATTCTGCTGTCACAATAGCTAAAGTGCCGATATAAAAAACCGAGCAAGAGCAGAGCAGCTGGGAGGGCTCTGCAGAAGTGGAGCTAGATTCAGCAAAACCAGAAACCCCCCACAGCACTACAAATCCCAATTACCCTTCACAACTTGAGTCAAACAAATACAGCCCTTGAGTAGCAGGGCTCCATGCCCCTGTTCTAGTACAATTGTTTTAGCTAATGCCCCAGCTTTAAAAAAATCTGCCAGTACTTTATACCTTTTGAGTTGTTATTGCTTAAGCAAACAGTTCAGTGTAGAAACACATTGCAGTTGCGTGCAACTCGGGTACAAATCAAAACAGATACTGAAAGTAAAACTACACATGAACCTTGCACTGGACACTCATTCCAAAATGACACGTCAACACAAAGGGCTGCAACAGGTACACAGCAGCTTAATGCCAACATCCTAAACCAACTCTGAAGAGTCAAATCTTGCCTTAAGTTTCTTATCTAAAGTGTATGAGCTTTTTTTTTTCCTCTTAAATTAAGGCAGTGAAATGGCTACACGTTCCTAAAGTTCATTTTAGGGGAACAAAAATATACACCTTTTTTATTTCTGAACTTTAGGCAGCAGAACATAATGGAAAAACCTGCACTGCATTAAACATGCTATGTCAGGTTGACGTAGAAAACCAGAACTAAACACAAGTTAAAATATCATTTGGTTTTTCTTCCCCATTGGAACACAAACTCAAACTTTAAGAGAGGAAAAATAAAGCTTAAGATCAGCTAAACTGTTTAGAGCTTTGTATGTATCTGCATCACACTCTAACATGATTTTGGGTAGAAAAGACATCTGTATGTTTATCTGACCACTCATATTTTAAACGGCGGGGGGGGTGGGGGAAGGCACTGAATTTATTTTTCATTGTGCCCATATCTGTTTGCACATATATGGAAAAAAATTAAATTCAATTTTCTGTTCATTCTCTCCCACACACAAGTATGACAGATTGCAGCTAACACGCAATAGCAGAAGCTGATTCAAAGTTGACCTCTCCTATTCCATTGTGTTATGTTCAAACTTCCAGGCTCTCTAGAATCTGAGATGGCTGCAAAGAACCCAGAGACAGGTACAAGATTTAGTCAGCATTCATCATTTCTCAGTGCATTTTGCAGAAAGGGTCTAAATTAGGCATAGAGTTTTGTTGTTTATTTTACACAGAGAAGTCCACCAACATTTGCCATAAATTCTTCTAAACTCTTTAAGAAGGCCATCTTCTGCTTACGGTCCAGTGTAGGAGGAGTGCTGCTTGCAGTAAGCTTGTTGAAGGCATCTGCTAACCGCTGGTAAATTACTGGATCTTGTTGAGTTGATAGCAATGTTTCAACTAGCTCTGAATATTCAGCCTGTTAAATAAACAAGCATCTTATTAACTTAAAAGAAAAAAAAAGAAAAAGATACAACATACACAACTTCCCTCATCAGGACAAAATCCAGAATCAAGGCTGTGACAGAAAACTATCAGTACCTCTCCCCCTGTTATCCAGCTTCACTGACTAGGCTACCAGAAGCGACCACAGCCTTTCACCTCCTTCTGCACCAGAGAAAGCCCTTCAATCAGAGCGGTTTTTTAGTAAGGCTGAAGAAGCCACTAGAGCTCGGTACAGTGCCCTGCAGTGCAGAGTAAGAGGAAGCTTTAAGGCACACCCTTCAACGTGCCTTCTGGCTCTCACTTGGCATGGGCTTACTCCTGCAAACTGCACTTCTTCATGCCTGCCCCACATTCAGCGTGCTCTAACAACCATCTCCTTCTGCAGGTTTTCCCATCTCTAGATTCCCTTCCCTGGGAGAGACAGCTTAGATTCCTTTCTTAGAGTTTCCCACTTATTCTCATGCTTACTTGGACAGAAAGAGAACGTGTCAAACATGACCAAAAGGATAGCAAAAGACCCATTAAGAGTTTTGAGAAAAGCAGCAAACTGACCGTAACCGGCACCTGGCTACCTGCTATGCAGCAGCACAGCTCCTGGAAGGGACCTGGCAGAGGCTATGGAAGCTCATGCAGCATGGAATGAGATGGGGCCCTAAAACCCCGCAAGGGGGCAGGGTCTAGGCTGTTATTACAGACAGACTACTGAGGGTCATCCTCAGCCCTCAGTCTGTCACCGCTGCTTGTTCAGCCACCTGGCTGCCAAGGACACTGCCAAGGGGCACCTGGAGGAAGTCCAGAGCGACTAATGAGCTCTGGGAGTAAGGTTGAAGGCCATGGGAGCCAGGATGACAATTGCCGCAGCTTTACCGGTGAAAGGCTTGGGTGGGGGTAGACACAACATGAAGTTGCCACCTGTGGCTGGTGTCACAGGGTCTTTTCGTTTTACATGATCATGAGTCTCTCTTTGAGGGTGCTAAGAAGAGAGAGGATCCATATGACGAAATGGCTTAGGAACACCTTTGACAAAGGCTTGCCAACCTGGTAGGAAGGGCTTTAAAGGGCACCCTGGGGGATGGTGGTAACAGCTTGTAGATAAGTGAGGAGACAGACACCAAGAGTAGTAAGATGACAAGGAAGTGTGATGGGTTTAAGAGCACTCATCAGGAAGGATGATGGAGGTTGAAAGGAGGCCATCCTCAAATGCCTGTGCAGAAATGCCGTCAGCTTTGGAAACAAACAGGAAGAGCTAGAGCTCCCTGGGCAGATGCAGAGTTGCAACATCACTGCAGGCACTGAGATGTGGTGGGACAGGTGGCATGACTGGAGGGCTCTGATGGACAGCTCTTTAAAGAGGACAGAATATTGCCATTTATGTGAAAGGGCTAATCAAATTAAAGACGCTTTTCTGTGGACTGGACAACAGTCTAGTCGACTACTTAGGGACCATGATCAGAGGAGTGGTGGTAAAGATGACATCATGGTGGGAGCTTGTTACAAATCACCAAAACAGGATAAGTAGTGGACTGAGTCATCTTCAAGCAACTTGAGGAAGTTTCCGGATCATACTTAGGAGAGATTATCTCCTTTACATTTGTTCAAATACCAGACGTGCCACTGAGGGGTGACTTTGCATCTGCTACTCACCACTAGGAAGAGCTGGCCAGGGATGTGGTAATTAATGGCAACCTTAGCTACAGTGACCATGAAAATAGAGGAGTTCAGGATCCTTAGGAGAGCACAGAAGGAGGTCAGCTGAGTACAGACCACAGACATCACAAGAGCAGATTGCAGCTTATTTAAGAGATTGTTGGGTGGGATTGATCCTGTGTGAGGGAGCTCAGGAGAGCTGACAGGTCTTTAAGGACAACCTCTTCCAAGCAGAAGAATGTCCTGTCCAGATACTGAGGAAATTAATATAAACACATCAGGTCACCGACCCAGCTAAGCACGGAGTTCATGACTCAACTCCAGTGTGAGATGGACACATGCAGGAGACAGAAGCCGGGACAGCTACAAAGGAGGAACACAGAAACATTTTCTGGACAAGAACAATGACAGAAAAGCAAAGTTCAGCTAAAGCTGAATTTGGCAAGGGACATCAAAGACAACAAGAGCAGCTTCTACCAGTATATTTACAATAAAAGAAAGAACAGGGAAAATGTGGGTCCTGCTGCTGAACGGAGCAGGTGATTTTGTGACAGCAGACAAAAGATCACACTGAAATCCTCAATGCTTTCTTTGCCTTGGTCTTCACTAACAGGTTTTCCCAGACCTTTATGACTAGAGACAGGGTTCAAAGAAGAGAGGAACTACCAGTAGTAAAGCAGATCAACCCAGGGATCTCTTGATAAATCCTGATGCATGTAAGTTCATGAGACCTGACAGAATCCATCCAAGCATTCAGAAAACTGGCTCATGTCATTACAAGGCTGCTCTCTGTCATCTTTGAATGATTAAGAAAATCATGAAGCAAGTACTCCTCGGAAGCTATCTCTGGGTACGTGAGAGAGAAAGGGATTGAGAACAGCCAGTGTGGATTTACTGAGGGTTAATCACGCTTTACCACCTCACTGTCTTCTGTGATGAAATGAGTACATCTCTGGATGAGAGGACAGCAGTGGATGCCTGATGTCAGCAAGTGTTTAGCAGTCTTGCACAACATCCTTGTTACCAAGCTGGGGTTTTATTGTCTAAATGGGTGGACTACTACATGGGTGAAAACACACCTGTATCTAAAGGACTGTGGTTAATGGCTCATATCCCACCTGGAAGCTGATTACAAGTGGCACTGAGAGCCACTCATCTGGGCCTTGTCCTGTTAAATGTGTTAGTGACCTAGAGGAGGAGAGGAAACGCACTTTCCCCAAGTCTGTGGAGGAAACTAAACTGGAGAGTGCAGCCAATGAATGCATTCAAGGGCAGGACTGACATTCAGAGACGCCTAGTCAGGCTGGAGGAATGAACTGACAGGAAACTAATGAAATTCAACAAGGACAAATGCAAAGTTCTGCAGCTGAAACAGAGACTAACCCCCTGCAACTATACAGACTGGGAACGGACAGGCTGGGGAGCAGTTCTGCTGAATAAAGGACTTGAAGGTCCTGGTGGACAGCAGGCTAAGCAAGTCAGCCTTGTGCCTTGTCAGCAATGGATACTAGCAGCACACGGGGCCGTATTTATTATTTGTCTTTACACAGCACTTGTTAGATTAGAGGTAGAATATTTTGTCTGGTTTTGGACTCTTTAACACAAGAAGGATATTGATGAACTTGAATAAGTCCAGTGGTGGGCCACCAAGACTGTCTGGCAGGTGCTGAAAACACATAAATTATAAGGATAATAAAGCATTCAACAGGCTGCTCAGAGAGCCTTTGGAATATCCACCTTGGAAGTTTTCAAGACACAGCTGGAAAAGTCTTGGGCAACCTGATCTGAATTCAGTGTTGACCCTCCTCTGATCAAGAGGTTGGACTACAGACCTCTTGAGAGTCCCTTCCAACCTGAACGACTCTGATTTACCAGACGCACAGTAACTAACCATTCTCCTTTAATAAATAACTGGGTTTCATGGTGTAAGTGTCTAAATGCCATACCTGATGCAAACACACTAATGTGTAGAATGCTTCACCTGCTGCAGTTGTCATTTCTGTGTTGTGCTTCTGAAGTACCAGCATATCAAAGACCATCTGAAATCACAAAACAGAAGTAGTTACAGAAGTGTAAACTTAACTTTCTACTTTACCAACACTTGCTACTGAACCTAATCTTCACTTCTGATAATAATAATGGACACATATTTACAAACACCCAAGTGTGTTGTTTGTTGCATATTTTTTTTTTTTTTTTTACATTTAGGTACCAGTAATTGGAAAGCCAAGTTCTTTTAGAAGCCAGGTCTTGTTTCAACAGCATAAATTCACATCTGAAAGCACTGAAACCTGTTGTTGACTTATATGTGTTCTTCAGAGAGAAATGGCATCTCCTGTATTTTTCTCTAAAAGTTGCAGATAGGCCAGAGGAATAAGGAGAAAAGCCTTTTCTCTTCTGGAATAAAACAGGGAACTTTTTCCTCAAGTTTTGGAGGCTCCCACAGCTCACAGAAAGCCAAAAAAAGGGAACAGATTAATAAGAACGGTACTATAATTTTAAGTGGAAATTTAGAGAAGAGGCAGAAAGCTATGTTAACTCAGAAAAAAATGTAAAGACAAAATTATCTAAGTTGTTTCTCATTCTCTCAGCTTGGCGGATGCATGGTTTTAATGAGCAATCCCCAGAAGTTTGAACGTCAGTTTGGCAAGAAAAGATGTATTGAGAAAAATGTAAGTTTTTACAAAAATCAGAAGACAACCAGGCAAGTTCTCCAATTATTTTGTTCCCAGTTAGCAGGAACCTGATTGCTAACAGGTAACTCCAAAATTCGATGAGATATGAGTGGATGGTCCTCAAAGGAAAGCACTAAATATGATACCGGATTAAGAAAATACACAATTCATTGGATACACTGAATAAATGACAGCATTTTCTTTCTAGTTCTCAACTATGCTCTTTTTTCTGCCTCTTGTTTTAGTACTCTACCTAACCTCCAGTTCACACAGTGCTGGAAGCTTTCTATTTCACTGCTGTCACAGTAAACGTAACTGCTAACATTGTCAATCAGGTTCATTCTAGAGCTCCTGTGCAGAGCACAGACGAATATAAACTGCATTTTGGGAGGCTCAGGTCTTTGTTGATTTCCTCTCTCCATGCCTCCACCCTCCTTTGTACTCTAGTCCAGTATCTCCCCAGTCCTTCATGCTCTCTTTCTTCTTAAACCGCCAGTTTTTTAGGTAACAGGCTGTTTCTTACTACATGTGTGATCCTGATTAACCTGGTCAGATATGATCACTGTTTGGCCTCTTGGCACCACCTGTATGCAAAAACCCCCAAAGTAACACGAACCGCAGATGCCTTACCTTAAGAAAGTGCCTTGTTGCTAGGAAAAGGGTTGAATCTGTTTCTTGTGCTTTTGCACACTGTTCTGCTAATGGTGTTACAGCCTCCAGACAGAGCTGGCAAACCTCTGAACTCATTCTGATAAACGGGTGTTAAAGAATCAAAGTCAGAGTTCAAGTAAATTGTGGTAAAACTTCCCAGTGGTGTCATTAGAAAATATTTTAAATGCTTGTATGGTCCAAGATTGCTTTTTACTATAAAGCTGTTAATACAAAAAATAAATTAAAAAAAAAAAAGAAAACGGGGAAAAAAGAACTCCAGCTTTGTTGCCGCCTTTTATTAGCTACACGCCCTAAGGTAACATAACCCTCTCTGACATAACATTTTCAGAAAGAGTCCCTTATGGTGAAGCTCATCTGTTTCTGACACGTGCCACAGATTAGTGAAAATGGTACTCCCATTAAGAGAGGGAGAGCCCATTGGCACCCTGACAGGAAATGCTCTGGAGCCAGCCCAGTAGAACAGCAGCAGTGTTTTGTATTACCAGCTGAGAAACTAATTCAGGAATGGCTTTGGGATACCAGCTGAAGGCTTATGAAGTTACACACTCTGAAGTGAAGTAATGGAGGAGGCAGGAATAGCTGCCAGAAAAAACTTACACGCTAAACCACTTAAAGGCTGCATTCAAGCAATACGAGTCACAGGAAATTCAGCTAATACCAGAATCTCAATAGACACTACAGCAAAACTCTCAAGTCACCAGAGAGCAAAAGCTGCTTACCGATATATAATTATAGATACAGAGGTCGATAGAAAAGGGAAAAAATGCAAAGAAAAATAAAAACGGATTTTTAACAGGTCCGTATAAAAAGAACTCAGATTTTTAAACACTCCCAAGCTCTATAAAGGATACGATGACATCCCTAACTCCAGTGAGTACATTAGGCTCTTAAAGAGGTCCTCTGGAAGTTGTGGAATTTTTTCAGGGAATATCTCACAGATGAAAGTGATTAATTTGTAATATTGATTACACAGAGATGGAAACTGTCAAAAGAAAAACACGGTAATTTTAGAGTCAGTCACATAACTCCATTCTGACATAATTCCCATTTGTACAAAGAGACAAGACTGATGCTTTCCACTGAAGAAGAAAAGACAACTCTAGTAGACAACTTCAGAGTCATTAGAATGGCTACAACTTTGCTAGCAAAAGCTGTGGTACAATAAAAAAAAAAAGATCGGTAAAACTAAACAGATGACGGTGGGAGTCTGGTATGTGCTCTATACAAATTCAAGGAGTTTCACTTCAGACATGAGCAAGCCTACTCCTGTGGGGTAAATGCCTCACGAGCATTTGGAGCACAACAGAGGGCTCTGAGGGTACGACCTCTGACTCACTTTCATCCAAAATGGATATAGCTCTCATGCTCAGTGAGCGCTACCAGATGAGAAAGTACATTAGAGGGAACAACCGAGGTACGCTTCAGAAGTGTTCCCCTAATTCAAAGCAAAACATTAACACGGTGCAACCCAGTGTTGCCATTTCATTGCTTCCTATTTTACTGTTCTTCTGACAAGCAGGTAATGTCTATGACACAAAAGCCAACTGCGTTGTGAAAATAATTACAGAGTTACTGCTTGCTCCCAGATTTTTAATTATTTCTTTTTTACTAATACCACTGTTCATGCTTCCTATCACATTTCTGATACTATCAGTAAAGAGAACTCCACAAGCCACATTTCAAGTTTGGCTAATTGTTGACCTGCACAGACTCACTTTTAGAAAAAAAATAATTGTTTAGGCCCTTCAAATACATTTTCTCAGCTTATAATACTTCTTTTCAAACAGTATCTAGAACTACGGAACAGTTATTTGCATTTTCAAAAACTTAGAAAACTCAGCTTATGGAGGTGGAATGCATATAAGAATGAATTCCTAGAATAACGCTTTCATATTGTAGCAACTATGTGTAAAAATATAGTTACCTTCAGCAGATCCTGGGACATTAGAGGCAGAACTAGATTAACCCCATATAAGACAACATCTGCTGCTGATACAGATCTATTTGTAGCTTGCCCAGGCTCATGCCCTCTAAATACTTCATCTGTAAAAAAGACAAAAAATGTTTTGTATAAAAGCAGGATTAAACATATTGAAGGAAGAGTCCCGTTCCTTTATATTAAAGACAAAACAATTTTTTAAAAATAGGACTATTCCCCTTTCCCCAAACAAAACCACGAGGCACTGTATTAAAATAGAAACTCAGTGAGTGGAAGCTGCCACATCACTCTATATTTATATTCATTAGGCCTGAGCATTTCATAATCACGTGTACCAGATGGCATGCTAAAACAGAACACTGCACATACTGAGCGGTCCCTTCCATTACAGAACATTGCATTTGTTTCTAGTGATAGCTGCTTCGTGCCTGCACACATAAGCAGATAGTGAGCAACATATTACTGCATTTTTATACTTTATATATTTACATACATTTTATGAACACAAGGAGAAAAAGAATGGAAGAGTCAATGCAGAGAATTCTGTAGTTTAGACATTGCCAAGTTTTCTCCAGCTACAGGTAAGACCGACATTTCCCATCAACTGGTGGTGACCTTACTTTTATAGTTCCTGCATTAAGTCAGCAACAGTATGCAGACAATTTTCAATACATTTGGTCTCTGGGCATTACATGTAGGTAGTATTCACATTCCTTAGTTTCATGGTAAGCATGTTAATGTTTTCCATGCAACTAACTTCCAATGTCTGACCTCAAAGAGAGTTATATTACATGGCACCAAGTTGTTCATTCAATGGGCAAAGTCTAAATCTGGTTCCCTATTTGTGGTGTGCATGTGTGACAAAAAACCTAGACTGATGCACTGAAATTCGGAGTACAAGGTTCTCTCCTTCAAGATGCACCTCAGAAAAACAATGAATAACATCAAAACAACCAAGACAGATTCGGTTTGTTACTGAACGTGTTTTCTGTACAAACTGTGTAAGACACAGTAAGTTCTGAATCATGCAAATTTGTTTCAGCTTATTCAAGAGCAGTGCAGCACAGCTAAGTTAGAACTGGCAGATCACATTCAGCACTACGGCAATTTTAAGTGGCAAATCAGAATCATAGAATGGGTTAGAGTTGGAAGGGACCTTAAAGATCGTCTAGTTCCAACCCCCCTGCCATGGGCAGTCATCTCCCACTAGACCAGGTTGCTCAAAGCCCCATCCAACCTGGCCTTGAACACTTCCAGGGATGGGGCCTCCACAGCTTCCCTGGGTAACCTGTTCCACTGTCTTACCAGCCTCACGGTAAAAAATTTCTTCCTGAGATCTAATCTAATGTCCCCTCTTCCAGTTTAAAGCCATTACCCCTCGTCCTGTCACTACATGCCCTTGTAAAAAGTCCCTCCCCATCTTTCCTGTAGACCCCTTTCAGACACTGGAAGGCTGCTACAAGGTCTCCCCGGAGCCTTCTCTTCTCCCGGCTGAACAATCCCAACTCTCTCAGCCTGTCCTCATGGCAGAGGTGCTCCAGCCCTCTGAATCTTTGTGAATATACGGAAGAAAGTAATAGGCTGGGATATAAAAAAGAACCCTTAGCTACACCCACATACAATAAAGCATGTTCTGTGAATGAGGAATACAGAAAACCCTCAAACGCGATGGAATTTTAATGAGCTCAGCATTTCACAAAAGTTGGATCTTGTACTGAGAAGATCATCTATCTGTCTTCTTGTGGTAGTTTACTATTCTGACTTCTCTATGTTTTTTTTTGTTATAAAATTGCTGCTACTACATGTTCAGACTTACAACATTCAAATTTCAAGCTGTTTCATACATGCCCTATTTATTTTATGAGGGCAATAATAACTTCAGATGCCTAGAATACTATGAAAAGTTTTTTCCTTTGCTACTGGCACATTAAATAGTAATTTCCATATCCTGATCTAATCAAGTCTAAAACTTCAGTTTTCACTTCACCTGGATTCACTATATGCCCCACAATGGTTTTTACAGTTCAGAATGCGAGTTATGGTTCAGCAATTACCAATTCCTTCATACCTGTATCACTGAAATCTATGAATTCTTTTGATAGAAGATTAGTGAGAAGCTCCATAATAAGAAGGAGATCCTGGTACTGGTCTTCTTCTGCTGTAACATCTATCCGTTGTCGACCAAGGTTATTCTTGGAATACACCTGGAGCAGAGTTAGGCAGGCCTCATACAAGTTCATGGCTTTGGCCTATAAAACAATGTTAGACAATAAGAAAACTTCCACATGCCAGAATTACCACACTTTAAGATGGTGTTACTTGGTTGATGATACCTCAAGATTTTAATTTCAGTTATAGAACCATTTTTTTGGTAACAACTGCACACAAAATCGTCACGGAAACAGACACCTTAAACAATAAGAACACTTACAGCCATATATTGATGTGCCACCTGTTGACACAGCAGAACATTACTTTTATTATTCCATCTTATATTTTCTTTTTTGTTAAGACTGGCTTGGAACAGGCTGACATCTCAGTAACCTCACAAACTAGATTACCAACAAAATCTCCCAGGGACTCACTTTAGCTATCAAAGTTTGGAGCCATAATACACTGTTTGTGCATACCCAGTTTGGAACAGGCAGGATCGCTTCTAAATACAAAACCAAAATCAGCCCACAGTGCAAAGATGTAAGCATGCTGCACTGACTTGGTTTACCAGTTAAAATCTTGGTATCCATTATGCCTCATTTAGGACCAAAGCAGTCTCTCTTTGGTATGCACTTGTCACATAAAACAGTGCTGCAATTCTCTTAGACAAGCCTTCAGAGAAGTTTGATAGAGTTAAAAAAAGTCCTCGACACAGTCTGCACTCTTTTGCTACCCATGCATAGAGTTAGATTAACAATGAATTATGGTTAAATTTATTAGTATAAGAACAGTCTAGATGTCCTGCTTTCAATCTCTGCAAGTGTATGTTTTTAAACAAAGGAATTCCTCTAACAGATGTGACCATACAGCCTTTCTTTCTCTATAGAGTCTAAAAATCACTGTCCTTTATTTTGCTTAAGGGATAGCACTGTATACACACATACGCACACATACACACAACTCTTCCCCTCCTTCCCCTTTTGGTTGTATTTACCTCTCCAAGATAGCAAATTTGCTTATGTGCAACTTCAACAAAGACTTCTATTATGAGATTAACAGTCTCTGGTGTGTTTTTGTATACTTCCATTAATCCAATGCAATTATTAAGGAAGTCCATTAGGAAATTGAAGAGAATCGCTACATTATCAATCTGGGTAGCCTCAGCAATGCCACAGAGTGCTTCCAATGTAGCAGTGATTTCCTGTTTCACTTCCTCCTCCTGACAGATCTGCTGAAAGTTTTCTTGGTTTATCACATTCAAGAATCGCTGCTGAAGTGGCTGAAGAACCTAAAAATTTTTTAGAAAAGTCACATGAAGATAAGCGTATTATTACATGAGAGGTGAGGTTTAAGTAATTTAGCAGTTCATGGACTGCTTGTGGCATGGCAGTACAAGAATCAATCACTTCCAGTTTCTAATGGCTCAATTATGTTATTATCTGTCACATTAACATGAGCTGAAGTGGCAGCAATTAGTGATTCTCATTATCCATCATCACTTGCAGTATGGTTTCAAAATGAGTATCTCCATAAATATTTGATGGGGTTTTGCAGTCATTAAACAAATGACAGTTACTTTCTCTGGCTCACAGTATTTCATTCTCTTCCAAATTCAGTATTAGGGAAAAAACTGTTACAATTCATCAATGAAAGCATTAATTAAGATTAATGTTCACAATTATCTTTGTCATATTACGATTCTCAATAGTGCAATCTCTTTTGTAATGAGCTGTTTGTAACCAATTTAGAAACTTCCATAAAAATAGTTAAATGTTTTTTCCCCAATTGCTTCCTGTGTGTTATAGTCTTACCTTCAATCACTAATTTCTTAGCTTTGCTAATAAAAGCAAGTTTCTCTCAGAAGGACAATGCTTTGCAAATTCACGTGGTGCTCACTGACCACTTTCCAGCTACTTTCTAGCAACAACCTTTCTGGTATGAAATATCTCAGCTTTAATAGAACCAGGCCACAAAATGCTGGTCAAGGCTCTTCATTATCTTCCACATAATGATAATGACAGTAAGTAATGCACAACATTAAGCGAATAATTCAGTAACTGGATAACTCGTAACACCACCAAATTAAAACAAAAGGAAGAAATGATACAGTTCCAAGGGAAATTCTCAACCTTTTATAATAGTCTCTTTCAAGCGTACTGCTGTATTGGCTGCTTCATGAACCCTCCGGGTAATTATTAGTTATTTCTGTTTAGGTTGTGATGTTTTAGATACAATTTTTGGCAGCTCATGGGTGCCATACAACTATTGACCTTCAAAGAGAGAACAGTCTAAAAAAATTATCAATATTAGATGTTCAAAATCAAAAGATTCTATACGAATTGATTTTGCATCACAATAAAATTCCCTGAACTAACTTGTTTGCACTACTTCCTAAAATGAAGGTAACAGAAGCATCAAAATGGCTTACCTCTGTCCAGTATTGTTGCTTTGTTTCTGTATCCATATGAGCAAAACCTCCTAGAACTAAAGCTTTCATTAGTGTTCTCTGCACAGAACTGGACAAATAGTGAAGAGGAGGGCTTCGCCTTGCAAATTGTTTAGCTAAATTCCACCAGTTTTCACACTGAATAACTAAGTTTGCCCTAGAAGGGGGAAAAACAGTTTAATTAAAGAAAAGACTTCACAAAATCATAGAACAGAGAGCATCAGGTTGCTAGCAGTTGTGAGAAGATTTTTTAATTTTAAGTCCTTTATTTTGAGGCTAGATTGCCTTTTGACTTTCATCTTATTAATACCCCACCTTTAAGATTTCTAAAGTATATACTCTGAAAATAACTCAGTTCATATGGGAGAAAAGCAGGGAAGTGCTTTAGTTTTACACATAGACACACAGAGTTAATGGACATTTTGCATGGATTAAAAGCTTAGTCTCATTATATGTCATGATAAAATAAGCAGTTTATTCCAGAACTAGCTCCTGTGGGTTTTAACTTTTTTTAAAAAGAAATTTTCTCAAGCATTTAAATCCTCAAACTTCAGAACAATCTTTCAGCATGTGAATGCATGATTGCAGGTATAATTGCATGCCAATTCACAAAAGTAAAACATTCCAGAATTTCCTGCTTCACAGTTCGTAATACCAAAAAAACCCTTTGAAATTTGTCTGAATCCACCAAATCCTGGATTTTTAAAAAATTGAATATGTTTACACAACACATTTTATACTGGCTTAGCCAGTATCTGAACTCTTAATCTGGAAGAACTTGTTCAACAAAAATAAACACCACCACAAAAATCCTTGCAATAAGAGTGGAGACCAGGAGAGTTTTCCTTTCTCACTGTTTAAGAGTAAGGCACAAAGGTAGGGGAAGGAGAGTGCACTTCTAAGCAACAATAAAAATTAGATTATGTTTTGTCAATCTAGGTCTCACTCCTCACTTTGTCAGACAATTTTTTTTCCATTTATAGTATGTTACTAAAGTAATTTGACTTACAGAGACATGAATATGCAGTGCCCTACATCTGGATTACTTTGGCCAAAAAAATTTAAAGGAAGCAAAAGAAATTTTTTGACTTCCAGAGGTATAGCAACTTACCGCTCTCTCCTTTCCACTAATGTTACTAGCAGTTGTACAGTATCATTTGCAAGGTCCTGCTCTGAACTCCACACTGCCAGGTTACTGATCACTTTTTCTAAAAGGTAACCCACAATCCACTGGGAACCCTCTGTATCAGCACCAAATGCTGTACTAAATGGCAGACTTATCTATAAGAAAAGCATTAAAATGAGTGAGTTTTACAGAAGCCAGAACCCCAAAGTGTATGGTAATCAGTCAGCAAATTCTTTTCAGGCTGTCACTTCTTCCCTACTTATAATACACAAATGTTACATAGACAAAGGCAAAGAACAACTCTAACAGAAAAACCTTTGCCAAATTCATCTTGCAATTTTAAGCACAACACCTAGAACAAAGAAAAGTTTCAACCTCATCACAAAACCAGGTTTGAGTATGTCGAGCTTTTAATGGAAATGAAAGTTCAAAAGCTTTAAAAATTAGAAGATCCCCAAATCATCTCCCAAGAGTATTTCCATGAATTTATGACTAAATTCCTCAAAATTCAGTGACAAAAATTATTAAAAATAAACCTAGCTATTGATCTAGATTGAATCTTGTAAAAAACTTATTTTCATTGTAATTTTTCTACACCTGCTTTCTGCAGATTGTTCCTTCAATCTATACATACTTTAGAAAGATATCACGTTCTGGTCCTGGCACATTAAAGTATGCTTCCTTGAAATTGCCTGTTCTCCCCTCTTTAAAAAAAAGTTTCTCAAAAGTGAAGACCAAGGATTTTGTAATAATTGTGCAGGGGCTTTCTGTCAGCACACCATTTCTAACTTTAAAACTCATAATGTATATGCAACTGAGCATAAGGTTTAAATAGAGGTTCCAATCACTTTCACATGTCAACACAGACAAAACATGTGCATTTCCTAGATACTCTATTTTGTCTTTTCACATTGTTTCTCATGTGGATCTCCTCCTTACACGCTCTCCAATTCTTCCCCAACTGGTATCTTTACAAATTCTTAGCTCTGCTCTAAGTACAGGCTGAATAATATGATTCCAAATATTCACAAATCTTTGGTAGACCTATTTTTGTTAACGAGGGGCCTCCTGAAGCGTTAGTATTCTTAGTTGCTTCAGCAGTGGAAATAAAGGGGAGGAGGAGGAGGAGGCTCCCTTCTCAGAAGTTAGAGCCAACAGGACCTCCTCAGGATGAGTGGCCCCCGTCAGCCAGCTGGATTACAGTTAGTTCTATAAGCAAAATCAGGATGAAGGTCTAATCATAATTAGTGCTGCCTAAACACGGTAAGAAGTTGCCCTTTACAAAGAATGCACCACTGAAATAATGATATACAGTGAGAACATATGAGAATGGGGAGAGGAGAGAAAGTAGCATGACATTAGCTGATGTATACTACCTTGTGATGGTGTTAAAATATCTAATTCAAAATCATGACCAGGTTACTCACTAAATCATCCATCAAGGGCAACCACTGTATTAGAGATGAACTGTAAGATCTGATGGATAGCAAGAAATGGCTTATAAAATTGCTGTATTGAGCGAGCTTCACCCCCTACGCAGCCTGAAAGTGCGCTATACTATTCTGCTATGGCAATGGCTACCAAAAAAAAAAACACCCAACAAAACCAAACCCACAAAACACATTCGCACCAAAATGTGCACGAAGGGTCCCCTAACAACTTCCATTTCCAATGAAAAAACTGAAGAAAACATCAACAAATTTTAAAATAAGCCACAACCCATTTGACATTAAAAATGTCTTATCATTGCATTTAAAAATGGCTACACTGACATCTGCATTCACAAGATAATACTATCGCTAATACTCACCAATTAATTCGTACAAGTTATATCCTTACCTGATCGTAGAGCTTTTCATCTACTAGGAGGTAAGTCTTTGCCCAGCGCTTGAGGAACCATACAATATCTTTGCCCATCTGGGGGCTCAGTAGGTGTGTGAGATTTGCCCTTATTGCTCTAGATTCTACTTCTGACACTCTTAAAATAGCAGATAACAACCTGCAGATTTAAAATACAAGGATGCTGAGACTGGTTTCTGGAGAAGCGATGCAACCACAAACCACTTTTATTTTCATGAAGTATGACAGAAAGAACAAAAAGAAGTTCAACTTCAACTCTAATGAAGTAAAAAGCATTTAAAGAAACAATAAATTCATGTGCAAGGAGGCGGGGGGACAGGATGGACTGGCAAATATCCTCCAAAAAGTCAGAATATACATTAAAGGTTAAGATTATTATTTTTGACATCAAAATTGCTGTAGCAAACAATCCTCACAAGCATTCTGACATCGAGGGAACAAAGACAAATGGACTGCTACTTAAGAGTGCTTGAAAAGCTTTTTTGAAAAACTGATTCTCCCTTCCTTGCACTATCAAGTTTAGTGTCCAAGTGGGTCCTAATTGTGCAGCTTTTGCAGTGTGATGTATACTGAAGAACGAATATAGAAATGACCAGTTATTTCTCTCTTTTTCATTACTGCAGAGAAACAGTCTGAAATAGCAGATCACCTAGTGATTGCATTACTACAATCAGTCCATTAAACTACATTAAATATTAGTTTTTGTAGTACATCAATTAAATTTGGCAAGAATGCAATAGCGCACACAGAATTTAGGAGCTGATAGTGGTCTATTTCTTGAAGATGTTTCAGTGCTATTGACAGAGAGCATCAAATCTCTCCTTATTTAGATCTAATTTTATTCCCATCACCACCAAGACACTGCATCAAGAAAATGGTGGCCACTTCTTGAAGCTGCCAACAGTATCAGTGAGCAGTATTCAAACTTATAAACATTAGGCCCATCATTGCTAATGAAGATCCATTTTCTCTAGCCTCTTCCAGAAAAAGAAAACATTAAGTACAAAACAACTAGTCTTGGACGCAGAATCTTCCATGGCAATGAAAAGTGGAATGCAACCTTCTGACGTTTGAGGATTCAAATTGAGGAGTCCTTTGTGAGTGCCAGCCTTCTTGCAAAAACAGAACAGAAATCCCCTCTTCTGCTCCTTTTATAGGCTAATAGCGATATGTGCACATAAGTGACAACAATTCCTTCTGCACCAAGGACCAACTGAGCTGCTACTGCCAAGCTTGGGCAGTAACTCATGTTCAAAGTAGACAAGCTCACTGATGCTCTGAAAAGCTTTTTCTCAAAGCTGTACATGTGCTGAATTTATAGAATATATAGTATATTAGCTAAAGATTTTGATTACTAACTTTTTAGTAATTTAAGTAATTTTAAGAGGGTTTTTTGTAACAAATAAATCAAAGCTGTGTTTTCAGTACAGAGATAAAAATATTTCTATTTTTTTCCAAGACTTTGGCTTATGTCCTCTGTTAAGACTATTAGGTTAATCCAGTCATTTCAGCCTTCCCATCTTGACTCAGTTTTGTTTTGATGTCTTACTCTCATTTTTGTTCTCAGTCCTCCCCTGGATCATCTTGACATGAAATATCACCTGTACCTACCTTGCCTTTCTTTACCCTTAAAAAAAATCCCTTAGTCTTTATTTTCTTAATCTCTTTTACAGCATTGCCTTAATATGTCTGTTATGAAGACATATTGTCTTATAAATTATTTACCCTTACTTCAATTCTAGTTAAAAGAAACATTTCTTTTCCACTGTTCTGTGTTTATGTATTGCTTTTTCACTTTTCAAATTCACAGAAGTCCATTCATTCTCACTGTTTTTCTCTGAAAAAGCCTTCAACATACTTAATAGCACAAGATGCATCCTTACCTAATTACAGAATCAGTTCTGTTGTACCCTGGGATGGAAGAGGCCTTTTCTCCTGGAGATCCCAGAATCTGAAGTGTCGTATTGATGTCAACCTCAGCCGAATGTTTAATGGAATATTCCATTACTTCTGGAGGTATTAGCGGAGTCTCTCCCTGAGTATCATTAGCCAAGAGGTAGCCTTACATTAAAAAAAGAAAGAGTGATCACAACTTTCTACCCTAGGTTAACTTATGGCTTTTTGATTAGAGTATCCATTGGCTTAACAGCAGACATCACACCAGAATCAAATGTTTGTTAAAACTCTGACTAACACCATTCAAATATGTATAAGTTAACTTTAGAATCCTTAAAGCCACTCAAGTAGAGAATAATCTAAAGTGACAAGGAACCAAGACTGGAAAAGAAACCACCAAATTAAAAAACAAATAAAAGGTTCATCTCATTTGGGATTTCGGTTCTGCTAATATTTCAAATCTGTCAGAGGCTTTAAGACACCAAGTACCTATGCTATAACTAAGTTTTTTTGCATAGCAACTGCAGATCAGGTGAAGCATGGGTTTTTATACAATACTCTGGTGTCCAGATAATTAATATTAATTCCAGCTTTAGTCGTAATCTTCAATGTCTGATCTCATAGCCATCTGTGAGCTACAAATACAAACTCCATCCCGCAGTGATAGAAAAATATTATAAACATATTCAGGTCAACATCTGAGAGCGACTAAAACATCAGATGTTCAAAAAGATCCCACAGAATGTTTCATAAAGTATACATTTCTCCTAACAAAGTACAGACACTGTCTTGGTTATTATGTTTTGCAAACAGATGTAAGATAGTTCCATTTCAAAATCAAAACCAAAAAGTTTCTAAAGTCAGCTTCCCTGAAACAACAAAATGCCAGGACATGGATCATCAGCACCAACCGATCCTGGAACTTTCCTGATTCTCTGCCACCACTGAGTAATACCGTTACCCTGATCTCATGTTGATTTCCTTATAAAGTCATGTGCCCCCAGACAATACAACTCGTATCACAAACAACCTAATTTCTTGAATAGGCTGACTGATAACACATCTCAAAAAGAAGACAATCTATAACAAAGCTAGTTGTGGGAATTTCCAAAGGACATTACCTCATGTAAAGATTTCATCAATCTTTTAAAGATAACATTCATGTTACTCAAGGCAGATGAAAGTAAGACAAAGATTTTGTATGTAAGATGAAAGCATTGTAAGGGATGAAATTTATAGTCAATTAAGAGTAGTTGATATACAGGGATTATTTTTTTCCTGAGGTGTACCAGCTGCAACAACAATACCAAACTAATAGTTATTTAAAGCCGTTCACTAACCTGTGACTAAAATAAGCCAATGAATATCCTCATACAGATCATCAAGCACTTTATTGTCAATTGAGCCTGATGCTGGTGAGGCAAGTAACTGCTGCTGATGTCTTTGCAATTGACCATGGAGCCTTGTCACCCGGTCTTCTAATAAACTGTGAACAAAGAACAATAAAATAACTTCACTGTTTTTAAATTGTTTTGGCAAAGTCAGGCTTTTCATATGTGATGGGCTTTATTGAGTTGCATTCCTGACTATTTTTTTTGTACCTTGTAAGAAGAGGTATACAGTGTTCTGCAGCAATCCGCCCCAGCATGCCTACACTGGCCAACTGGTCGCAGAACTGGTCTCTGTCATCTTCCTGCAGTTCACTTATTTCTTCTTCTTCCCGAGAAGCCACACCATTGGCGGTCTTTGGTTATTTCAACAAAATTAGAAGCAACCCATTAGTGTTGTACTTGTTAAATTTTATCATCACCACAATTTTCTACGTTATTTTGTCTTTTTCTTTCAAGGTGTTTTGCATGGACCAACAGACTCATACTAAATTAGACACAGAGAGTTAAACAGAAAAGTAAACACAGCTTCATATTGTTTTAAAATCAGCATTTCACTAACTCATTAGCAAAACGCCACATTCAGTTAATTGTATATTTGCTACCATTTCCAATAGTGTGGCTCATTAAAAGAATCACTGTTTGTGAAAACACTGATTTCTCAAAGTTTATCTTGGCTGTGTTATAAAAGTACTTCAAATAATAATCAGACTTTATTCCTTGAAGAGATGAATCATGATGTGTAGAAACTAAGTACTGATGTTAAAAATGTTTTTCAAAATCTCTTAATCATAAAATTTACTCAAAGTAAAATACAAGTGATAAAGGCTCTGGAAAACTGAATCGACACACAACTCCTTATCCAAAGTGCTTTTAGCCCATCTTTTCTTTATGTAACCCAGCAAATCATTCTCTTTTGGCAACTTCAAAGTTGCAGCTGTTTACTGAAGGGTGAGCCTCTGCTCTCAAAGCAGAGACTGAAAGTTCCTGTTACTGCTTTGATACTGAACAAGAAGCATTCTAAAATGCCAGCTGTGGCTTTTAAAAGGTTACCCATGGGATAAGTGACTTATCTCACAGAATGACATGAATTAACCTGTGTATACAAGTTATGTCAAGACCGCCTGATATGAATTCAAAGTTCTCTTGTGAAATATTTCTCTCTCTTTTGGCACTGTTATTACCATCTGTTACATATTGAGATAGCAGAATTAAGTTTTATATAGTGCTTTTCAGAATGAGGTATCTCAGAGATCTTCACAGAGCATCAAAGTAAAGAGAGATTTTATACAGTTACTGAATTGAATCTATACAGTAATTAGTTCATCCAACATCTACATCCAACTTTCTGTATGAAAATAATTTAGTAAGATCCAGACTCCTGGCAAAGAGACTAATTTACTTTCCTTCTCAATGGTTCAAGAGATACTTGAGATACTTTTGGGTTGTCTCTAGAACAGTCACCTCAAAAATTCAATTGGGAATTGATTTTATCCAAAAGAACTACGTAATATGGCACGTTTGTTCTAGTGTGAGCATAGTCATTCCACATTTTTTCAGATATTCATGCACATTGATCGTATATTGTATTGATTCAGATATTCATGCACATTGAAAGTATACTTTGAAGATAATGTATGGGAGGTAACAACCATATAGAAGGCTTCCAGTTTCATTGGGGATTTTAACTAGGACCCTAGACCAGAGAATTATGGTCAGAAGTTTAGTCATTGCATCTGTGGGAAGAACAGTAAAGATGCATGTTGATTTGAGTAAGAGGTTTACTTTTTTCTATTTTTTTTTTTTAAGTGATTTCTAAATTTGTATTCCTTTACTTCTTCTTCAGAATGCAAGAAACAGACTGGAAGATGACCACTGAGTAACAAAATAAGCAAATTTTTAATTTCCAAAGTCACAAATAGTAATTCTTATACTAGCTCCCTTGAGCTATATAATATAGTACCCACCAAAAAGACATGGGCTAGGTACTTTATGTCATCATCAAGAACTACTAAAATGAGGGCTTACCAAATTCCTTGTACCATCAGGAGCAGCTAGATGGCACTGAATGTAGGAATTGAAGACCTGAACAGCATGTTGGGTAAAGAAACCTTTATGGAAATGTTTGTCATCTTGTACCAAAGTAAGCCAAGATTCCAGCAACTTATCATATGCTTCCATATATACCATGTCGTCTTTGTCAAGCTGTAAGAGATGAAAGAAAAACACCAAAAATCTTATTCCCAAACTAAACCATAGGAACACACTCATGATAATTTAACAGATGTTCTCCTAATATTGAAACAATTAAAAAAAAAAGTCACAAACCCTATCTCTAAGGATAGCCAAGAAAATATCAGAATGACCTGAAACAACTCATCAAAAAAGTCAGTGCAGCTTTCGTGCTTGCTAGGCTTTAGAAAACTGTCAAAGTGTTCAGCTATTTCTCTTCATCGGATGTTCAAAACCAACGCAGTCTTAAATTAAGCCTTTAATGCATAATTACTTAAATACAGGAGCTACCAAAGCTTCTATCCCAAAGATGCCAAGCATCTCAGCTCTTATTAATAACAACAAAGAATCAAGCCATGTCTTTTTCATTAAATAGACAATTTTTTGATGATTGTCTATTTGACAACTGAATCAGTTTTGATGATGAAACACAACTTCTCATTCTATGAACAAACAAGAGAAAAGTGGAATTCCACAGAATAAACCTGCATCTCCAATTGCTTAGTGCATTTCAAGTGATGCTTCTTGGTTTTAGTTATTCATAAGTATTTCTATGTAGTACGTAAGTTGCAAAAGGAAGTAATGTATCTGAAAAACAAAGTCCTGGGTTACAAGCAAACTAAAGAACCCAGATAGCAAAGAGGCAGTTTCTTTTTAAAAGTATTTTTAATGTACCTATCAGCTTTTTGATTTGATGCAAAAAACGAACTTTAGTAAATACATCCAACTTCAGATATCTTAAGTGTGACTAGACAGATGTATATACTGCTAAAGTAGGACACTCCTTTCCGCTAAGAAGTCTTCTCAAGTTTTAACCAACAGGACCGCTCACAAAAGTTACTGAGATAGCAGAGCTTAGCAAAATGATTCCTTGATGAAATAAAGAGATATTAAGGCCTTAATCATGCTCCAGACAGAAGAATTCCTGACTTTCAGTGAAGTTAACGAACACAGTTGGATGAACAGACAAGGTAAAGAAAACATTGGCTAGATGGCTGATTAACAAGGAAAACTGGTATCAGTCAGAAGCATTTCAAGACAGCTCAACAGCATTTTGTAAGGACAAAGTGGTCATATTTACAGAAGTTAAAATATGGGACACGTTGATGCAAGTGTGAACACAAAAGTGAAGATGACAATGAGAGACGCAAAACTATATTCAAAACTAAGTCACACACTCTAAGTCACAAATTTAGGATGGACACCACAACATGTCTTTCTATAACTTGGCTAAAAGACACATGAATTCATAGACAGTCACTCAATCCTGAAATATGATGATGTGTGTGTGTAATATATTTATGTATATGACTTACACATAACTTTTAATAATAAGAATCCAGAGCATAAACCAACACACAGACACGCCTTTTTATGAACAACAAAAGAATTTGTATCTATGCAACTAATTTATTTGAGAAGGTAATACCATGAAAAAAAAAAAAGTGTTTGTAACACCTTATGGTATTCTCATAAAGAATCTAGGATTAATAAGTGCCTCCATAAAGTACGCACCCAAATAGTAGAAAGAGTTTATCCATATTGAACAAATTTGGTTACAAAGGAACCTTACTAAAAATCACAATCCTTATTTCAGATTGTCTATGGCTGGGCTACCAAAGATGTCATACAGGTAAACATAAGTGACATGCTTTAGACCGGGAAGTTGAATTGTTCTGATGGATCCAACAGAAGCAATGACAGAGCCCAGTTCAGAACTCAGATCTTCAGGAGAGGCAAGATACAACCAGTGAAGTCAAAGCTGTCCAGAGGGACCTGGACAAGCTTGAGAGATGGGCGTATGTGAACCTCATGAGGTTCAACAAGGCCAAGTGCAAGATTGAAAGGATGAAAGGTTTGAGAACAGCCCTGCCAAGAAGGACTTGGGGCTACTGGTAGACAAAAAGCTGGATGTGAGCTAACCAACGTATGCTTGCAGCCCAGAAGGTCAACTCTATCCTGGGCTGCATCAAAAGAAGCATGGCCAGCAGGTCAAGGGAGGTGATCCTGTCTCTTTACTCCACTCTGGTGAGACCCTACTTGGGAGTACTGCATCTGGCTGTGGGGTCCCCAATATAAGGACATGGACCTCTTGGAGCGGGTCCAGAGGAGGGACCCCCTCTCCTATGGGGACAGGCTGAGAGAGTTGGGGTTGTTCAGCCTGGAGAAGGGAAGGCTCCAGGAAGACCTTATTGCAGCCTTCCAGTACCTGAAAGGGGGCCTACAGGAAAGATGGGGACAAACTTTTTACCAGGGCCTGCTGCGATAGGACAAGGGGTAACGGTTTTAAACTAAAAAAAGGTAACGTTTAGACTAGATATAAGGAAGAAACTTTTTACAATGAGGGCGGTGAAACACTGGCACAGGTTGCCCAGAGAGGTGGGAGATGCCCCATTCCTTGAAACACTCCAGGTCGGGTTGGACAGGGCTCTTTGTGCAACCTCATCTAGTTGAAGATGTCCTTGCTCATTGCAGGGAAGGTTGGACTAGCTAACCTTTAGAGGTCCCCTCCAACCCAAACTAATCTCACAATTCTATGAAAGCAAAGATACTTAATTTCTCTAGTATGGGAAACGCAAAGAAAATTGGTACTTCTTCCTTCACGGTCTGCTGACCCTTTGAAGAAAGAACACTTCTAAAATTTGTCAAGCAGCAACAAGCTGGAAAGAGTTGGAAGCATAGCAGGGAGGACCAAATTCAAAAGGATCTCTCCCATAACATGATTTAAAAAAAAAATATTAATGAAACAGGAACAGTGCATTAAGATTCATTTTGAGAAAAAGAAGCCTTTCATATAATTTCTATTTCTATTTGACTTTTCATCCAACATCCTGTTCATACTCTTCACTAATTCAGAGGGACTATCTGATTTCTACTTCTGCATAAGCACTTAACCAAGGGGAAGCATGGCTGTAGACAAGCATCTTCTCTCAGACCTAGTGCTATTAAAGGAAGAGATTACTGGTCCAACTTGCACCATGAACTAACCCTGCGCATTGCTGAAGCTTACTGCCCTCCACCAATGTAGCTGTCCAGGCAAATGTTTCAACTTCCTTCAGCCAATCTCCCCAACCCCAACAGGTAGGTTAATGTAAAACAGCATTTGAACATGATGTTTGGATTGTGGGATTTCTCTCCTTGGTTGAAAATTGGTATTAGCTGCTTTGAAGTGGTTTGCCTATTATGGTTCAGGACCTCCCAATTCTGACAGTTTCCATAGCAGGTTTTTAGCTAAGTAGACTCCTTGTGCCTGATGGGGTTTATGCAGTGTTCACATGAGATGTTCTTCTAGCAGAAATATGAAGAAAACAGCTTTTCTGACCAGCAAAGCTTAAGGAGTACCCCTGCCTGCATGCTGCTGCACTTCAGATTTCTGAAAAGTTCCACGAATATTATCTGAGGACTCTACTGAGACCAATGTACACAGTATTTTATCTATCATAAAGGATGATAAATATTATCATCATCACAGCACATGAGCGCACAGAAGGTGTCACCACAAGTAGTCTAAGCAAGAAGCTCAGGGAACACATTAACCATGGCTGGGACATTCCTAAACCAAAAGACTGTTCTCAGGGATGCAAAGCAGTATTTCTACAGGCACAGCACACAGTATCATTATGCCATCTGGATTAAGTCAGCAATAACTTAAAAGTCTTGGTAGCACGCCTTATTGCTGACACACTGTTAAGGTATAAGAATTATATTTTTGAAGGCTCATCACCACAGAATTCTGCATCATCCTGGAAATCAGAGAAACAGCATGAAGTTAAAATATCTCTATGAGCTATGACAGAATGACTTAAAGATTCAAGGAGGGTGCAAAAATTCTCTCTAATTAAAACCAAAAAAATCTTGCATTCTCTCTTTCTGATGCTGCTGAATCTGAGAACATTTGAGTTTAATACCAAAAAAGACTTTCTTCAGCTAAAACTATAGCATTATATACGTATAGGCGGACACAGTTTACTTGGCGTAACTGGCCAGTCATTTCTAAAATAAACTTTGTACCAGATAGCGGTACAAGCTATCGTAAGCTTTAGCTGAGAGATGGAAGTGCTTTGAATGGCATTATGTTGAGCAATGTTTTCATTAAACATGGCTGCATATTCTAGCTCTCAGGGAACAAGAGGCTAATTGATTAAACAACATGTCTTTAATCCCTTTAATTTAAATGATAGGTTCCTATGGTTTTGCTGAATCTTTTCTACAAAAGCTTCAAGAGCATTCCTAAACGTGCTGGTGAGCACCAGAACGTATGGTCAATGTTCTACCAGAAAATCTCAAAAGCAGGGCAAGTTTTGACCAATGAGTCTGGAAAGTAGCTGTATTTTAGATTCTAAATTTCATCAGCAATTTTTTAAGACATGAGCACACTTGAAAGTTTAGGTGAGCACTGGGCCAAAAGTAATACATTTTAACCTTGCTGCAAAGACATGACCTAATGCTCTGCAATGAATGCTAATTAACATACCTGTGATCTCTGGTAATGAAATACATCCATCAACTTTATAACTAAATACTTCTACAATTATTTTCAAACTCAGGTAATTAAGGCCAGTCAATATCGCAAAACTGGTACAAATTCATACTTTTAATGATAATGGGGAAATATCAGCTAAGATCTTGATAGTCTCATTTTAAATCAATAGCTATTGCACATAAATAGCTCAAGTCCAACATCTTGTACCTTAAATCTTCTGGGCTTTTTTTTCCTTGAACTACATCTCCTTAGTAGTGTTTTAGAAGCAGATTTTTAGAAGCAAAAGACTTAAACTGTCCCAACTGCTCTTTAATGTTACAACCAAAAAGTTTGAAGATAGTAAACAAAATCCTCTGAATTCCTGCACTAGATTTGTACACAAAAATTACAATTTGAACTGTGTCAGCAATAAAGGGATGATTTGAACAGCTTAGGAGTATGGAGTTAACAACAGATCTTAACAGCTACATTCAGTTAAAACAGAAGTTCCTGACTCAGAACTCTTGACAACAGTTAAGTTTCAGTCTGTCCATATGTATGTTCATGTAGTCATTTTAAGCTTTCAGGACTGCAGGTCGTTCGTTATCTAAAACAGTTTTCAGATCCTACAAGAGCATATCAGCAGTATTTAAAGACTTTAATATTTTTAAATTAATCCATTCTTTTTAAAAATGAAAATATGAGACAAGTGCTTTAAATCAAAACAAAGTCTGAAAGAGACACAATGTGTAATTATGCTCGTTATGCTGTTGGAAACAAAAAGAAAGTCCTCTTAGACGTGATTTCAGAAATATCTAGAACAAAACCACTGAATTCACAACAGTTTCATTAATAAAACAGACAAATTCTCATGTCACTTATATTTATCACAAAGAGAGAAACAAAAGAAGACTACCTGCTATTTGAGAGCAGATACTTACCACTTCTTCCAAGGCAGCACTTCTTCCAAAAGAACAAGTGAGGTGTGCGAGGCAGTTAACAAATGAAGAGAAAAGTTCATTTGGAATGGCAGTTAAAATATTGCGAGGAAATACGGTTATCAGGTTGCTGATAATACTGGAAATTCCCACTGCTTCAGAGTCTTCTATTTCAATTCTATAGATAGCAATAGCAGTTAGTTTTTTGCCAGTAAGAAAAACGCTAGAAGTGAATTGATTTTGTCAATACATTTTCAGTCGATAAATCCATGTCATATTACTTAAGCACCATCTATTTTAAAATGCCTTTTCTTAAATTTCAGTAATCCAACAGTAAGCACAAATTATACCCAGAAATAAGCAAGCCATACTAGTTCTCCACACAGATAAGCTACACTCCAAACTAAAGATTAAACGATGCCATCTAAATTTAGAAAGCAGGCATACATACCCATTGATAGTATTCAGTAATCCCTCAATGAAGTGTGCCAGGTAATCAACTTGTGAACCTTCATCAGGAAAAACTGGCCCGTGCAAAGACGCCAGCTGTGCCAGACACTGTAATGAATCTTGGGCCATATCTGTATCTTCTCTGATTTTTCGATGTACCTTTCAGGAAGCGAGATAGTTAATAATACACGGAAAATAGGGTGTTCTTACAACAGTCACATGGGTCTCAACCCAAAAGAGCACACACCAAAAAAAGCTTACTATAACTTCCATTCAGTCTGAAATGCAAGGGTTTCTACGAGTCTCTAAACCATAGTAAATGTCAAGATCATGACTCAGCTCACAAAACTGCAAGCCTTGAATGAACTCACTGAAACTAACATTTAGTTAAGTCTCACCTACATGTTGAAAATTGAACTGTCTACTGAATGTTATGTCTTAAAGAGAGAAACAGATGCCAGCCAGACACACTGCTCCTTCTAAAAACAGCAATAATGACTGTCATCTCTATTATGCTAACTATGCCTAGGCTATGGAGTCTTGCTAAAGTTAGTCAACAAGTTCAATCAAGATTATGTGGATGCTTCTTTAGGAGAGGTAAACACTGAAGACATATACAAAAATGAATGCATCACTTCCTTGGCAACACCCTTACATTATACGAGGCCAACAGTAATCTTCCCACATTTCTGTGAGCTGTTATGTCATCACTTCTGCTGGTGGGCATTCTAGATTCAAATCTTCTAATATGTCAGTAAGCACGTCCTCACAAACATACTTTAATTATCAAGTATGGATTTGAAGGATTTTCTTAAGCTTGTGCCTGCTGGTTTTTTCGCATAAGATTCAGCAAATAAATAAATACAGGATAGCTTTTTTGCCCAGAAGCAAATTTAGTTAAAAGTATTTCAGCAATATTATACATAAAAACACTAACCATTTATCTGCAGCATTACAGTTGCTACTTCAGCCAACTCATAACTCATTGGATTAGCTGCACAGTTAATCTCTGAAAGATCAAACTAGCAGGAGAAACAAACCCTGCAATAGAAATACCCCTCCTAATATACATCCCACACTAGGCTGAGATTAGAACTGAAGGCTCTCTCTTTAACATGGCAGTCCTGCCAAGTTTTGCAAGGTTATTAAAATTTCTTAGATCAGATAAATGAACACAAACTACTACCGTTCACTTACATTACTTCAAATAGCAAACTAATACTACAAGCCTCAACCATTGCAAATTGGGAATCTAAAACTAAAACTGACAGCATACTGCCCCGGCCAGCATTCATACAAAAATGATCGAATGCAGGTGGGTTTTGGTTACTATTAAGTAAAACACAAATATATTAAAACAATTCTGCATTTTATTAAAAATATTCCTATCATGAATAAGTAATTGCAAACCGATCAAAAAACCAGTTATCTAACTCTGACAACTTCATACTATTAAACGAGGAAGGGTTAATATGTAAGCCAAAAAGTTATTTGCATGTGGAGGTTCACAGCTGACAGTAGCAACTGTCTGGATAGTCTAGACAGCTGTTCAGATTGTGCGTAGCTGCTAAGAGTTCTGCCATTGATTTTTTTTCACCTTTTCAAAACTGCTGGAACAGAAAAACTTGCAGTTAAAAAAAAATAAAATTCTCATTTATCAAAAAATCTTATAAAGCAAGGACATGTATCCAAGTACGTATCAGACAACTCTCAAGCTGCACTGGAGAGTTACATTTACTTTGTCCAATAACACATTTGTCCAAGTTTTGAGCACATTATTTATTTCTCCGCTCTGCAAAAATGAGAACAGCCTGAGAATGCCGAATTCTCAGGTCCCAAGAGAGATAAGATAAAATAGCATAGTAAACGAACTTATAAGCCAATATACGTTGCTGTTGCAGTAACTCCTAGCTTAGCAACAACTACAAACTTCTGCCCCCAGCAGTGGTAGAAATACTAATTTTATCCAGTTTTAATATCATGGGGACTTTTAAGCTATAGAAGTTGAGCATTAGATTCCCCTATCACAACTCTACTTCTTCACCAACCCTCTTAATCTATTTTAGCTTGTTTTGATTTACTTTGTGCTGAGGAAAGAGATGCAGAATTCTATATGCTGAAACTGGCTAGAAAACTGCAGTTACATTACTTATTTTCAGCTGTTCCATTGAGCAAATGCTTTAAGATCAGGAAACACACACCGTTCATTTGATCTTTTTTGAGAGCTGTTACACCTTATCTGAAAGATATACTCTGCTACTACTCACCACACTTGGTTTCATTTGATGAATACATGTCCAAAAGTATTAAATGTATAAAAGTTTAGATAACTATACACCTTTTCCTTTTGTTAATGGTCATCAATTTAAAGCAATTTATAGGCAAAATATGTTAGGTAACCTAGGAAAAATACAATCCTTCTGGTTTGCTTTGATAGCAAGCTGAAGTTAACAGAATCAGTCCTACCTGATGCAAAAGGAAGACTCCAACAACACAGTTCTAGAACAGGAAGAAGCTGCTTTCCCTGTGGTCTGGACTATGAAAGTTGAAGAAAGAAACTTACTGTAAAGAAAAGCTCCATAACTCTGCTGTCCAGGAGGGTCTCACGCCAGGATTCTGTTGGCTTTAGCATCACATTTTGTGAGGATTCAAACATAGCTATATAATGTCTGCCCAGTTATCTGGTGTCAAGGTCAACAATAACATTCCTACTTGGCTTTAAAAAAATCCTAGATACAACAGGATCCATTCAGAAAGAATGTAATGGAAACAAACTTTAAGCCTCTTCACATACACAGCATAATTCATGCATGAGGCCAAGGAATAAAAGGTATTAAGTATTGAAAAAAAGAATGCTCCAGGAATGTTAGATAACAGTTTGATCATAATTATGAGACATACCATAGTGATACGATCACTTTGATAACCAGGGTGTCTAATGTGACACAGCGAGGAGGGAAAAAAGCAACCGCAATTAACAGGTGGTAAAATTTATGCAAAATAGGAAATCATTTTCTAAAAAATTTTCCTGGCAGCTTTTAAAAAGGCCTTATGATAGCTAAAGATAGCTCATTGAAATCTATATCCTATTTTTCTAAATAGCCAAATATGCATCACAGAATGCAGATATGTTAGCCCTGCATTAATCTACATTTTTTAATCACACTGTGAAGAACAAAAGCATAAGGCACCACAAGGCATCGTCATATTAAACACATGTTTGTAAGAGACATGCATGAAAAATGTGCGCACTGCGAAGCCATGATTTTTCAGTACTCTGTTCTTACCACATGTTTTGGCATAACTTAATTTACAAAATTCTGCAAATACTGTAGTACAGAAAAAACAGACATGAACAAAAGCATTTAAACAAGTAGGTAATTTGTCAGTCTGATCACACAGAAGACTGTTTATAAACGACTTTTGAAAGTGCTTCCTTCTGTGACACCCCCCAATCCAAGCAGTAGTAAAACTGCTTTAACTCAGCAACTTATGTTTTCATTTATCTTTTTTTAACCCTTCATTATCCTCTCTGATCCCTTTCTAACCCAACCATCAGAATAAGTAACAGTATACTCAGCTGCATGTAATTTACTTATTGGCAATGAACCGCATTAACTTTTGTCCTGTAAGTCATCAGGTATTATAAAAAACATGTATCAAAAACTATTTGTGTCTAGAAGAAAATAAATTTCACAATGGTATCACTCAAGAAAGCAGACCCCTTAACTTCTGATGGGTTTTGTTTAAGAGAACAATATATAAAGCAAATATCTAGCTTAAGATGAAGGACTGTGACACAAGGCAGGATGCATCATTTTATTTACACTTGTGTTCTGAGTTCTGCCAAACCCAGAAACTCCTAGCATGTGGAAAATTAAGCTATGCTTTTTTTCTGTTTTCATTTGGAATATTTTGGAAAAAAACATATTATTTTGAAATTGGTTATTTACAAATATGTCCTCTGCTGTAACTCTCCAATAAACAATTTCCTTAGAAACACATAAATATCAGAAGATGATCATACATACATTATCAATCTCTGAAAATCAATTTACTCTTCACTAGGTTGAGTCTACAGAGGGGACCAGCTATATAACACTTTTCGCGTGGAACGAAAGAAGGTCTAGTTTGCTGTCACTATTTTAACAAGCCTCAGTATTTAGCAGCCCTATCCCGTTATTTTTAGTACTGTTTCTCACGCTAATGGACTGATGACACATCTGACAATAGCAGATATGCGGGTAAAATATCTGTTCACTGAACAATACAAGTTATGCCTGCACCTATCATGGAGATCTTACACGTGTTTTCCATCACATACTAGATGTAGACAAACATTAGCATAAATTGGCTGTAGAGATGCTTGCGGCTGTGAAATACCTCAACACTTTCTGTGCTATGGTTCACCCTTATTAGCAGTAGCCCAGTTATGCCAAACCTGAAAAAAATGACGCTGTATTACCTAGTACATAGGTGTACACAGGACAAACGCAGTCTTCATCACCAAAAATTAATTCTCAATACTTATGAAGAAACGAGAACGTACAGAACTAGCACAGCACTATTTTGGTAAGCACAGACTCCTGGTAAGCACAGCTCAGTCTATGACATCCTGGAGGGTGTGGGGTTATATNCCCCCCCCCCTTTTTTTTTTTAGATGAAAAACAATTGTAAACCACTTCCGGCAGTCAATACAAATGTTTGTAACATTCCCAATTTTACTGAAGAATGAGTAATTGTCATTACAATTCACTTTGAATATCATGGAAAGCCAAGCTAAGAAACAGCTACTAGAGGCACGTCAAGGTTTTACCCAGTTCACAAGACTCAGGGCACAGATTCCTAGACAGACTAAAACTCCTGTCCTACACAGACTAAAACTTCTGCTTGAATCAGAACAGATTATTCAATAATATGTACCAGGCTCTACTGAAAAGCATAAGAATATAACTAGATACCTTTGCATGTGATAAGGCTCATATGCTCACTAATTAGTGCCTAAAGAGGAAGAGGAGAAGACCACAATGTTTAAGACAGATTTTATCTTTGCCTAAATCTACATATGTAGCTCTATGCTTAGTTTTGTTTCACAAGCTGGAGAAATATGAGTCATTTTTTAAATTATAAATCTGTATTTTTAAAACTGTAATTTTAAAACAAAATATTGAAGTTTTATAGGAAGAATATACTAAAAAAGGAAAATAAGTGATAAACAGATGTGTAGTTTTCCTCCCATTCTTTGCCTCTATCCCAGGAAGAGAGTGATGGGTGAAGATGACTATCAAAATATTTCATGTCCTAAGGCAGCCACAAGGGATTATAATGTTTCACTTCAGGACTTCCCACAAATTCCAGTATCTGAGAATGGATCCCACGGTCTTTTTCCTAAGAGAGGCAAGGCTTGCCCTTCCACAAAGCAGTAAATTAGGAGCTCAAAAATCAAAGTTGAGATTTCTCCTGTAAGACCCCCATTCACAAATTTGTCCACAGAGCGAAGAACTCTTCAGAAATGAAGGGAAAACTCCTGGAGTCCAAAGGCCCAAATATTTTTCTTAAAAGTTAATCACTTCAACTTTGTTGTTCATAACATTTCTGGAGAGCTTTCTGTCAGTCTTACGATTTATATTTTAGAAATAAAAAACTGCATTAGAAAGGTAACTGCTTGGAAATCCGCCATCCAGTGTTACAACGCAGACATACTCATTATAATTAGATTTTTAAGACCTCCTCTGGCTTGCTTGCTAATCAACCAAGCACACGGGATAAATCTAGCAGCAACTGTCTAAAGCTGATGCAGAGGCTTGCTGCCCCCTATGGAGAAATGCTTCACAAACCTTTATATAGCTTACACTCTCAGCAAACACATCCAGCGTTCGGGAGAAGGCTGAAATATTGACTTATTAAACACAAGTATTCTTAACTGTCATGAGAATGAAACAACGACTTTGTGTTGGAGACACTGGACTCAGATTGCAAGAACAAGCGTAGGAAGTGTAAGAGGACCCAAGCTAATTTTAAAACTAGTGAGTTCCTGAGCCACTAGGGGTGTAGCCATGCCAGTACCAAGTCTCATGTTGACGACCAAAGTGGATTCTGCAGCTCCTGCGACATTTTGCTGCTATGATTATACAGCTAATAGTATGCAAGATAATCACTTTAAGCCTAACTGACACTTAAAGCACCTATGCAGAAGTGACTGCCATGCAGAAGCAGCGCAAGAGTCACACCTTTCCACTATATACTGGTTGCCATCTAGAAAGCCAGTGACAAAGCACTGCAAATCTGGAAACTTAAAACCACTGGGGCAAGAGAGCCGAAGAGGAAAACACCTGTATTTTTTTATCAGTTCCCCTTCATGAAAAAAGGGTCATTACAGCTCTCTCTTCCTCTCCTGATATTAATGCTTTTAAAATGCTCTTACCTGGCAAACCAATTTCAGAATTCATTCAGGAAAACCCAAATGATGAAACACTAATTGTTAGAGTGCTAATACAGCACTACTACTACAGCAATATCAATACAAACACGTCTAGTGCAATTATGACCAAATTCAGGGGACCTGTCAATCTTCTTGGTTTTGCCCAACTTTGTCTTAAAAAGTTACTAGACAGGATTGTCAAAAAACCACATAGTACAATGGAAATAATTTCTAAAAATCAGAGATTTCAAAGTCAGGTCAGTTCTCACTTAAAGAGTGGTAAAGCGGTAAAATGCAAAAGTAGCAGCTATTTTAGTTACATTAAATTTTTTTTTTATATCCCAAACAACAGCCAGGATAGTACCCCAACCCTTTATCTTTCAAATAAAGACAGACTGCTGTAGTAAATTCAGGATAATCCCAGGCTGCTAACAAACACAAGACCTAAGGAAAGCAGCCCCACTGCTGAAGGAGATCTGTGTTGTCGCTCCTTGGTACAGGTTCAATCATTTCTGTAGCTTTGCAACAAATTAAACTGGGGACCTCAACCTGCTAAAAAAGTTTTCAGCCATGTGGTTCCCTTCTCAGTATCATGCTCACAGGAGGTGCTAGGGCAGGATGCTTTTCAGCAGCAATGACAACTTGAATCATTCCTCAAAACAAACCTCAAGTTTTCTGGAGCATTCTGTGTGTTCTTCATGCACTTCAATTACGTATAACAGATGCTACCAATCTGGCTTGGACTGAGTTCAAATCTTGAAAGTCTGCAGAACTATTTGGTTCGCAGGATCTCCCAGAAAGGTGTCTCATTCTAGCTTGAGGTTTAAAAGACATTTTCAAAACAGAGATATGAGCAGAGTTGTTCCTTTAACTGTGTGGCTGAGGAAGACACGTTTAAAAAAAAAAAATATTCAGAACAGACAAAAGCTTCAGTCAGTTCATACAATTGCCATTGCACCATTAATTTCCAAACCAAAATGGAACAGCACCGATGCACATCAGTGGAGTGCATCCCATTAGGTTTACGTAACCTGTATCTTAAATCCAATCCCCTATTGTACATTCACTTGAAAATTTGCCAGCTTGCCTCCAAGCAAGTAGAGGGACCGAGTCCAAAACAAGAACTAAAGCTCAAGTTCCTCTCTATTCACGTACTATAATCCATATGTTAATGAATAACGGATAAATAGTTCTACGACAGCCCCTAATGACTGCTAATAGACACCTTTTTGTAGATGGGAGACTGCTGGACAAAAATCTTATGTTCTGTTTAAGAACTTTTGCATTTGAGGACATTCATCCAAAGTCCATTAGAATGTGGCTGCCAAGAAATGAAGTAGTGAGAAACATCTCTGGAGGTAAAAGAATATAAATTATAACTACATCCTAACTCCACAGAACATATTATATGTCCACGTCAAGGTGCATTAAAGTCCAGCAACATTCAGCTCCTTAACTGGAGACTTGGAACGCTCATAATATACTAGGGGCAAGATCCTTGAAGGCACTCTGGTAAAGGAGAGGGGCTGTACCTCTTAGTACTCTTCACCTGCACTTCCTTAATTAGTCAAAACATTCCTTGAAGAAAAGATGCGGTTAAAACTAATAAAGAGTTCCATCTGAGTAAACAATATTTAACAGTGCTGTAACAGCACTGAAAAAAGAAAGTCTACAGAAGCCAACATGCCATAACAGACTGCCATACGTTCCTACTGCAAAATAGGAATCCTATGTTATTGTCATTTCCAACAGTACTGCCAAAAACCTCTGAAGCATCCGCAAATACTAATACCTTGAGGTAGCATATAAAAATAACAATAGATGATTGCCTGTGTGTTAGAAAATGACATGGAAGGAACTGTACGTGACTGAAGGGAGGCCTCCTAGGTCATCATGCCCTGCTCTTCCTATTGCAGGCACTATATCCAAGGACACTCAAAAGTTCCTGAGTTCTAGCTTAAAAGTAGGTAGGTCCCAGCCTCTCTTCTTTTGTTGCTCCAACAAGATGGCTATTCCAGAAGGCATCTTTCATGCCAGCTCTTCTTGCTAGCAACAGACAGTACAGATTTGCTACAACTCTTCTGTTGTAATTGGTGCCAGCTGTCCATTTAACAATGCAACACATACTAAATTATCTTATAACAGCAGAAAAGCTCTTGAGAATTTATATCTTTTGATGCAATTCTCACAACTTGGTGATTTATATAATATGCCTCTTGGAGATGGTCGCTGTAGAGTTAATGCAAATTTATGCTACTTTGGTTTTTTGAGGATGCAAGAAACTTTGCTAAAGATAATACAGAAATACTGCAGATTACTATTACGCATAGGGAATACCAAGAATCAATACTATCTTGCCAGGGAAAATACCAACTAAAGGAAAAAAAGATGTATCTCTAGATAAAATGGATCATTTTACTCCATGTTATGCCCATTACTTCAGCATGTGTGCTGTCAAGATTTAGAAAGAGGATACCAAAAGGATACCTACTGATCAATCAACACAGCAATTCTTACTTTCTTACGTAATGTGCCACCTATTTAGAAACTGCAGCCAGGATAAGTTTCACTGTCCATGAGCTAACAATCAACAGTTACTTTTACACCAGTCTTCCTAAGGAAGAGATATTTATGCCACAACATAATCAACACGGTGCCGTAAAACCCAACACTTACTGAATCTTTGTCAGCTAAGACCCCCATTTCTCAAGGATGATTAAAACCATTCCGACTTCTGCGGAAACAGGTTGCTACATAGGGAGGGAGACCCAAGCTGGTGGTGTAATTCGTACAGCAAAATGAAATATCCAATGGTAGAAAACAAAAACATAGCATCAAGTGGAGCAGAAGTTATGAACAGATTTGAAATACAGCCATATAAGAGCACTTGTGGTGACTCAGACTAAAGGTCCATCTGATCTCCATAAGTGGCCAGAATTTAACATCTGTGGTATCTCGAGAAGGCCAAGTTGCAGAAAGCATTGTTAACCTTAAGCAGCAGTATGGCTGGCTAAGCTATTTCCATTAACACTTATTTACTAGCACCTATAGACTAAATCACTTTATATGACAGAGCTACATATGAAAGCTGGAACTCCCAAGCCTTTCACATCCTGCTTGTATATATCTATCTCCGTCAGTGCAAACCTTAGGCTAGGAGAAAGTGCTATGAAGAACTAGAGCCTTCACTTTCAAACTGTAGTAACATCAGTATTTGGGACTACATCAGAGGTTCACACAGAGCAAGACTAGAATTCAGAGGAAACCACCTCTACCCACCACTGCACAACACAAGAGCATTTCCTTTCTATTTACGATTACA
>VZSF01010156.1:97430-202511 GCA_013398295.1 Chionis minor | reverse complement strand
GAGCGCGGGGGCGGCGGTGCCCGCCCGCCCCCCGGCAAAGGGCCGCGCCCCCCCCGCGCCGTGCGGGCACCCGGGGGAGCGGGCTGGTACCGCCGGGAGCTGCTGCTTCGAAACGGTTTGCCCAATTACACACGGAGGGCGGGAGAACGGCGGAGAAACATTCATAGAAGGGGGTGGAAGGGATCGTAAAGCTCGTCTTGTTCCACCCCCCGCCACGGGCAGGGACACCTCACACTGGACTCGCTTGCTCAAAGCCCCATCCAGCCTGGCCTTGAACACTTCCAGCAATGGGGCATCCACAGCTTCTCTGGGCACCCTGTTCCAGTGCCTCACCACCCTCATAGTGAAAAGTTTCTTCCTAATATCTATTATAAATCTCCACTCTTCTCATTTGGAGCCATTACCCCTTGTCCTATCACTACATGCCCTCGTAAAAAGTCCCTCCCCAGCTTTCCTGTAGGCCCCCTTCAGATACTAGAAGGCTGCTCTAAGGTCTCCCTGGACCCTTCTCCAGGGTGAACAACCCCAACTCTCAGCCTGCCCTCACAAGAGAGGTGCTCAGGCCCTCTGATCATCTTCCCTGGGCCCTCCTCTGGACCCGCTCTAGCAGGTCCATGTCCTTCTTGGGCTGAGGACTCCAGAGCTGGACGCAGCATTTAAGCTAGTCTCGTTCTTCCACAGCCTAATAAATTGAACATACACCATCATGCCCTCTTGCTATACTTTTCTACTTCCACAAAACGTAACACAAAATTAGTTCCCATCCATTAACATTCACCTCTTCGCTCACCTTGAAACCACTCAGCCACACTCACTCTAGCATTTTTAATCCATTTAAAGGCATTCTCTTTTTTGTCTTCTCCATCCACTTACCTCGTACCGGATGCTTTCTCTGAGGTCTCCTTTAGCCGATATGCTCTTTCACATTTTGTCCCAGAGAAAGGTGGACCTCAGCCTGGCCCACCAGCTCAGTACTCACCCGCTCCTTAGTTAAACAGCAGAGGGTAGATCAGCCCCTGTGTAAAAGATCTGCACTGTATATATATTATGCCCTCCATCTTGAGAAAATAAATGCATTTTCAACATTAGGGTGGAATAAAAACACCAGCTGAAACAGTTTCAATAAATACCAGGTGTGTTTGTCAAATACTACATCACACATATGTGACACACCAGTTCCACAAACCTATATACACCTCAGAAAACAACCACCAGGACTGATTTTCACTCAAAAATGTAGCAAAAAGCCCAAGACTGCATTGAAGAAAAATCTCACAAATTGCTATTTACTTTTCCCAAAATAAGGATACAGCCCATTGACAGAAACAACAGGTTTTGCAGAGATGTGGTGTAATCTGCTACATTAGACACAACAGGAATTTACATAGCTTGCTCCCTATCCTTGGGTTATAGAGCAGACTTGTCGAACTGATTTTTTTTGACCCCAGAAGGGACAAGTCAGCGAGGCCAATAGGCTTTTGGTTGAGTTTGTGAGGAGGACTATCTGCTGCTTTGAAGATTGAAAGTACAGGACAGATGCTATTCTGTATGGCACTCCTCTGGATCTAGCCATTTTAGTATTCAGAAACGTCAAGATCACAAACTTTGAAGTCACATTTGGGCAAATGTAACATTAGCAGCCTGAGACAGGTCAATTACTGTTTCATAACTGTTAAGAACATTATATGTTACTCCCCAAATCCTGTCAATGATCATCTTCAAACTCATGGGGAATAACACTATCTCCAGTCACCTTTATGTGCTGTTCTATAAATAGATCAGTTAGATGTAAGCATGACCACATAACAATTTATAAACAACTTTCTAGTTAGTATGTCAGGTATAGTAGGGACAGGTGCCTTCTGAAGTTTTACTTAGTTTTGATAATCAACTGAATGCTCAGAAAAAGGATGCTTTTTTTTTTTTTTTAAAGACGGGAAATAAACAATTACCACTGAATCATTAATTGATCAGGAATGGACCCAGGCTTGTACGACTAAAAGCTTGTCCATGTGTTCCCCAGCTGTATCCTCAACATAATGGATAGCCACTTCCTACAAACCTTACTTTGCTTCTATCCTTAGACCATCACAGATATCGCAACCCTATGACAGGTGTCAGATGTCTTTCACAGTGTTTCAACTAATTTACTTTTCATTCCCAGTGCTACTGAAAGCATAATAGAACAAAATTCAGATATTGTAATCTGCCTTTTTATCAAGTTGCTGTTATAGCATGTTCAGGTTAGAGTTCAATTTCAAACAAAGTATACTTCAGATTTTAAAAAGTGAAATAGACATAACAGCACTTAAGAAATACACTGGAGTACTGTAGGACTGAAAAGATTTAATACTGTAACAATGCAAAAGGAGAAATATGCGATAAAGCATTTTTTGCTTACGTGAGGTTTTAGAAGATCCAGAGAGCGTTAAACTGATTATCGCATGGTGTTCTGCAGGAGAGATAAGATGATTAAATTAAAAATGAGGCAGGAAAGGAATGATAATTCACATTCTTTGATACCATAACTACTAGTTCTTTTACACATACAACTACGAAAAGTAAAATTTCAACTTTTGAAGAGTTAATCTGCTTATGAAGATTATTCATATTTATTCATGACAATTTTAACACATTTTGTTAGCACCGATCATATCATTTCGGTAAATGCTACAAGCAAAAGAACAGTATTAAAATATTTACATAACAGTTCATCCAGTTTATTATCTCAATAGCTGCTATTTATGAAGTGAGACATCTATGCAAAAGGAATTAGTACATTTTGAAATGCATTAGAACAACTAAGAAATCTGCTTGAACACTCATGAAACTTCAAACATCTAAGACTGCTCCGAGAAGATTCCACTGTAGTCGACTCATAATCGTATACAATAACAGAACTGGAATGAACAGCATAAAAGTGTATGCAAAAGAAGTCTGATCCTGCATGTTTTTTCAATTGCCACTTATTTTTTCAAACTGAAACAAGGTGTTGGTTTCTGGCCATGGCCTATTTAGTAAACTGTTGGCACAGACTGAAGCATACGTGCACTTTGCTAGAAATAGGAAGTCTGCTTGTAAGGTGAGGTAGCTGGCTAGCGAGGGAATATAGAGAGATACCCCGTTTCTGAAAATGATGGAAAATTAAAAAGCAGGGAAAGTAACTAAGATGTATTGGTGAACCATTTTGCCTTATGCTGTCTCTCCCACTCCAATCCCCCCCAAACACAGGGCAATAAGAGAAATAATAGACTGTTCAGTCCAGTTTCATGAGCTTGGCATGAAGAAACAGCAACATTCAGTACGGAGGAACACACCGATATGCTAACTCTGATACAGCTGGTAGCCTGAAACTAAACCTGATAAAGACGTCTTCTGTGCTCGTACTCCATACAGAACTATCAGAAATAGAAGTGATAGGGGTTTAAACTGTTAAAAATGTAAAACTTATAGAGAATATAAACCGACTTAAGTAAAGTAACATTTTAATCTCTACTAAGACATTAAATGTTCCATAACAAGGGTTCAGAAAAAACAGTTCAAAAAGTACTTGCATTTTTCAAGGCAACATATTCAAATAGAATGCTAGGAATTCACATGAGCCAAAAAAACCCGCAAACAAACTTAGAAGAGCACTGGGCTTTATATTAGACTGAGTTTTTGGCTCCTCAGGCAAATACTATTCACTGCTGAAGTGGCAGGGGAGGAACCAAACCTCACCTTTGGTCTAGAAGTTTAAAACTGTGTTTTCACGACAGCTTTGCTGAATTCATCTCACTGGTCTGGAGGCCCGTGAAAGAGCAGGCTAGCCAAAGCTTAACGAATTCACGTCGCAGGCTATCAATGCTTAATGGCAAGTGTTGTTTCACTATTTACAGAAATAGCATTTAATATGCAAGTTTACCTACTAGTCTGGTTTTAGTCTGGCACACTGAGCAATGGTTTGGAGTTTTTTTCCAAGTAGAGTTTGTCTGAAGCTGCTAATCAAAGTGCTGATTTTTAAAACTATTTTCATCCTCAGAGTTTCTACAGCGTACATCACAGAAAGATGATGGTTTTGAGGGAAATATAAAGTTACAGCAGACAGCACAAAAGTCCTTACTTTATCTCCACAAAGTGCAAAATAGAATTAAAAAGCCAATATTAAAAGAAGCTTTTCCTCAGCACAAATTCTTATTTTACTAATTTCTTACCTTTCAATTCAAATCAACACTTCAATGCTTGTTAAGATATTAAATGTATTCTATTGCAAGTGATCAGAGATGCAATTCAAATATTATTTGTATTTTAAAGCAATCATATTCAACTCCCACTACCGTCTGCCGTTTTCTCAAATGTGAAGTGCAAAAATTTTCAGGCCAAAACGTATTAATGAGGGAAGTAATTTCTCTACAGTGAAAAGCACAACTCATAAGCATTATAGAAGCAAAAAATTTACTGGAATCTAAGTCTCTTTTTTTCAGTTAGTGTAACACTGTTGGTGAAAAGAGGTAACTGCAGAGTTCTCCATTCCTACTGAAGCCAGTAAGCTCCATGAAATTTAGAACAGACCATATGAAAATTGGTAGAGAAAATTATTTCACAGTGACACTTGGTTCCTTTTTGAGAGTATCAAAATGCATTTTAAAGGCTAATAAAGTGAGACTGAACAGCATCCACAAGATCAGCAGTCTGATGACATGCATATTATAAAAACTGCCTCATAGCAAGGAATACAATCATACAAGAAGTGAAATATGCTTTATCAAAATATTTCAACATTTCAAGGTTTTGTACTTAGATGAGTTGGGTTTTTTTAAAGATAAAACAGTTACATCTGTGAATGTACGTTATTTTGTAAACCATTAAGCCCTTACTGCTGTTTGAAAGCTAAAACGATTCACACAAACCAATTCACACAAAACCTAAGAACGTGGAAACCTTTTTTTTTCTTCATAATGGATTTTTGATTTTGCAGTTTGTTGCTTTCAAACTGATTCAATTCGTACTGCACTTGTCAAATAATGGGCAGCGCAATTGATACTTAAAGAGGAATGTATGCCTGTACAATCAGGCAGATACTTATTTTTCACTCTTCTATGAAATCCCTTGATGTTAATTCTTAGGTTTTAATAAATGGGAGTGCTAACAGTCATTGCTATTGACACGCTGAATCTGAAGTTTAATGACTAATTGTGCTGCAAAAGATTAAAAAAATCAGACTCCCAAAGAGATCCTTTCCAAGCCCATTCATGCTAAATGGAAACAGACATTACCAATGAAAGGGCAACAAAGAGTATCAATCAACTGGCAATATATATTAAAATCATTTTGTTTTGGCCTAATATTTCATACTGCATTTTAAACCTGGCATATCATTTCTGGAAATACCTTCCATATCACAAATACATGTATTTATGCATACAAAAAAAAAAGAGTCACAAAAAGCACGTCACAGGTGTTTATAGGCTGAATAGATGTATTTATATCTGAATTGCTACTTGTTCCACAACTGTATTTTCACAAAGCTGTATTGCCAGTAAAGTTGCTATCCTGTATTAACATGTAGTAACTAACAGGAAGCAAAATGGAAAGAAAAATACCATCGTTTGTGGTTTCTCACATTTATTGTGCCAGTGTAAAACTTTTCACTCTTGTTCAAAGGTCTAAGGATTTCAAATAAATGTGTTGGCTACTTTTAAGTGCAGGGAAGAGCTGAGGTAGGGTCTAATCAAGGGTCTTCCATTGCGTTACACTCACAGCAAGCCTCTTTCCTGCTGTATTTCAAACTCTTCTCCTGCACAGTGATGCCCACAGGGCAGCAGGTAAAGAGAGTCTCCGCACTGTCTTTGCACAATAACAAAACGAATAGACACAGCTTAGCTAAATTCTAGATGTGATCCAGATTGTAACTTAATCCCGCACTTGACCAAAAAATAAAAAATCTTCTTAGATTAAATCTTGGTGGCAAAGACGTTTTCCTATTCTTTTGACTCATTTATGCAAAAAGGGTACAGAACTGACCTGGATTTAAAAAAAAAAAAATTATATATGTTTAGAAAGATGCAAGCTTCTTACACTTTAATTAGCCCACACAGAAAATTAGCCATGTACCATTTTTAACTATTTCTTAAGGGTAAAAATGAGATACCTATTACATGTTAAGAAATTAGAAAAATAGATTTTGGTAAATACGAACCTCCTCTTAAATCTGAATAAAATCTCTTTAGCTAGCAAAGCAATAGTGGCAGCTCTTCTCTCTGTAGTAATATTGTTTGATTTCATTACGTTATTGGCTAAAATCATATTTAGGTTTTATTCCCAGATCAGTTTTTTGTCTACTTCGGAATCACTGGCTTCACATAATTGCTGTTTCAGACTGCACTTCTGTGACCACTTAAGAGAAGATGAAGGTCAAGTATTATATATTAAATCTCTTCTTTAGTTCCTAAGTTCAATCCCTTTAAATAAACTCAGTTGTTACATAGAAGAAAAGCTTTGAATTTTCACTTTTTCTTCTTTTCCTATTTTTTTTTCAGTGTTCCTAGCTACTCATTGGTAATAAAAATTATTTGTACTATTAATAAACACAATTTTTTCACCCGTTGCTATTTAAATGGATCTGGGACAAACAACGATGGTAAATTTGAAGCATTCAGTGTCATACTGCGCTCAAAAATTTTCATTGTTGCTGTCAGTGTTAGCAGTTAAACCAGTTGCCAATTACATTGTCAGACCACCAGAGGGAGTCGAAAACTGTATATATTTCCCCAAAGTTTCTAAACCTGTAGGCTACAGTTTAAAACATTGACAGAAATTGCCGTATGTTCTGAGTACTACGACAAACAGGAGAGAAAACCGAAATAAATTAGAGTGATGCATGGAGATTAAGAACTACTGAGGATAAAGATAATGAAAAATTTTAGCGATCTCATCAGCTCATCACTATCCAGAGGTAAGAACAATATTTGTGACCTAGATAAAGGAGTGTTCAGCAACTATTTTTGTTCTGTGTTTGGAAAGAATGAAAATCATGCATTTATATTAGATTTTCCAATGACATCATTAATAGCTGGAGAGAAGGCTTAAAATTCAGTAGAGCCCCAATTAGCACACGAAAGTCCTAAAATAAAGGGTTGCCTCCTTCATTCTCATCATGTCCCTCTGAATAGCTCATGGAATGCCAGGGGTATCGTGAGGACACTGGGCTTATGCCTGTGTGCCAAAGGCAGGCAGACGTAACAGGGTAATGGTTTTAAACTAAAAGAGGGTAGATTTAGACTACATATCACAAAGAAATTTTTTCATGATGAGGGTGGAGGAACACTAAAACAGGTTGCCCAGAGAGGTGGTAGATGCCCCGTCCCTGGAAACACTCAAGGTCAGGCTGGAGGGGGCTCCGAGCAACCTGATCTAGTTGAAGATGTCCCAGCTCACTGCAGGGGGGTTGGACTAGATGGCCTTTAAAGGTCCCTTCCAACCCAAACCATTCTGTGATTCTATGATAAGACAGTGGCAGAGTATAGCCTGCCTAGCCTGATGTGACCTAAGAGAAAAACCTGGGAATTTGCATACATCATTACATTACGATGTTTCAAAAGCAAGGTCCTTCACAGAGAGGGGAGAGGGAGACTTCCTAGGATCAGCTGGGGTGAATTCCAAGAGATCTGTAGTCCAACTGGGCAGAAACACTAAGAACTGGCAAAATGTGGACCCAGTAACGGCAGTTCTAGCTGCTATTTCTGCACAGCATGTATGGGTTAAGAGACCCATCCAATCAATAGTCTCTCTCTGCCATAATAATTGGCAGAACCAACACAATACGGGCTTTATGTTTTGGAAATTAACCTTCCTGTAAAGAAGACAGCATTTACAAAGAGATTAATAGAGAAAATAAAATAAGAACACAAACTTGGAGACCTGTGAAAAATGAATTTATATAACAAATTAGATCTTTTTAAAAGCTATCAAGATAATTAACTATTTGGTCAAATACCAAAGATGCAGTGGATTCTTCAAGTCTCAGTGTCTCCAAAACAAGACTGGATGTTTTTCAGTATCACAAATTGAATTGGTCAAACACAAGTTATTCGCTTTACAGAAGACTAACTGATGTACATTTGACACCCTGTTCTACAGAGGATGTCAGATAAGAAAACAGACAATTCCCCAAAATCCTTGCTGCATTGCGCAGTGGAAGCCTGCAAAACACCAGGCATTCCCCAGGAATGCTACCGAGACCAAAGCAGTGGGCAGCATCCTGCCACTCCATAAACCGTGTCACGCCTGCATCTTGAACGCTGCACCGCTGGTCTCATTGGTTTGACTCAGTAGGACATTTCTTCTGTTCTTGAAATATTCAGTTGGCTTTACACACTGCAACTTACTTTGTCTGGCCCTACTCAACCTTTCAGAACGCTCTTGTCTAACACTCACTCTTGTTGGCAGAAGGACAAACTCTCCTTGTGTCTTCTGAGATTCTCCAGAAATCAAAATTTTTCCTCTTCACGCACTCTGCTATGTCATAGCTCCTTTTTTGAGAAGTTCAACTAGATGTTTTCAGGGAAGATTGGGACTGAGCTGTAGTTTATTTAAAATACAGTAAGATGATAAAATAAGTCTCTGAAAGGTCTAGTGTTTGCCTGAAACCACAGAACGGGTAATTTCCAGTCGCTTTATTGCCCTGGAGATCATTCTACCTATCAACAGAGACCAGGTAACAACAAAACATATGTGCTTTTTTTAGCTGCTTGATAAAAACTGAAGTAGAAAGCAATAATGTTACTGTGACTACAGTTGGTTGGAGACGGATGTGAACTACCTTTCTGTGGGCTTTATCTATCTTCAGTTCACACAGACGATTCACGAGAAAAGTTTCCAGGGAATAACTGCCAGCTTTCAGCCTCTTAGTGTTCCTGCTGGCTCCAAATACACGTTCTTGAAAATCTGAAGTTTCACATCTGTGGGACAAAGCAGGTTTCTGCTGCACACTTCTGACCTTACCGTGCTTCAAAGTGTAAAAGGCAAATCAGCCAGCCAGATCTGACATGACTTGTTCAGAGTACGTTTATATCCAAGTTTGCAGGGGCTATTTGAGTTTGTATCTTTTGGTTTTCACTCACTCTCAAAAAAAAAAAAAAAGAAGAAAAAAGGATTCTTTTTTATTTATTTTTAAAACTGTTCTTTTTGTACTGCTAACACTATTCATTCCATTTATCAAATATTAACACTAGTCTGAAGAGTAAGATATCTATTCATTGACCAGTGTATTTTAAGCTAGGTATTTCAACATTTCTGGTAAAGGGAATGGTTTGTTGCACAGCCTTCCTCCATATTTTTATTCCTTCTGTATACCGGACATTTGACTACCATTCTTTTTGGGTAGAAAGATCCATGCATTGCCCTTCAGGACAGCCAGAAAGATCAGAGAAATCAAAGAGATAAGAGGGTTAACATCAATAGAAAGTTCATGAAAGGAACAGAGCTAAGGGGAGCAAAAATCAGTAATTAAAAAACCCAACAACCACAAACAAAACTCGCATAATCTACTTAACCAAGAATGTGTGATTTTTTAGGTATAAGGACAGCATTACACCACAGGCCTTAAACATATAGGCATATTCACACAGTTTTCTCCAAAAATAAGCACCTGACAGTGCTGGAGATCAGTAATAGCTCGAATACTATCAGGCTTAGAGACTTGTTCAGATACTTCTCCCTGCTGCCATAAAAGTTGCACGTAATTTAGCAGCCAATAAACACCCTTGGTCATTACCTGCAAAACTGCCTTCACCCAAGTATCATCTGCCTAGCATTCAGATGTTCAGCTTAGTTATTTTTAATTCTTCTGTGAGAAGGGCTCCCAGCACAACTTCAAAAGTTCGGTGAACAATGGACACGCAGACCAGTAGCTATCCAAGGGGAATACCCCCGCTGCTGCGTCGCGCTGCGCACAGCTCTGGCAAGAATCTCTCGAGGGAAACCAAGGTTGACTTGTAAATAATACATGATGTATTTCTCCAGAACGCGTTGCATTAACTTTGAAGCCACCACAGTGGTTAGCACACAATTTAGGGCAACAAAAAAATCTCTTCCTATTTCTGAACACCACAGCCTGGAGAAGAAAACGGGCTGGCTGAAGATCCAAACCTTCATTACAGTTACCATTCCAACACAGCTAAAGAACCTGATTTGCCAAACGCTATTCATTCCCTGGTGTTTAGCAAGACTTATAAATATGAGGGGAAGTTCTTCCAAGACAGAAGCCCCAACAACAGATTTTCATAAACCTGTGGCTCTGACAGGACTGGCCATCGACAGGCTGGGCTTACCATCCTCCAGATCAGCATGGTTAGGCTTTAACAGCTCTGGAGATAGGAGCATTCAGCTGCCATGCGGTTCTGCAAACCTTTGATAAGTTCTGAGAAGTCTTCCAGAATTTCTTCTAACTCTTCCACCACTGTATTCACAAAATGATACTTTCTTCTAGTGGTTTTCCACATTCAAAACCAGAACCCTATCCTCACTCATTTTCTGAATACCCTGCTATTGGGTAAAGAAAAGCCATTAAAATTACTTATCTGCCACAAGGCTTTGCACTTTGTTGATGTGACTAGGAATTTTGGAGAAGTGCGTACTTGCCAGAAATAAAACTTCACTGTAATCTGTTGATAATACAGAATCTGGCATACAGTGAGTTAAGGAAATCAGTGTCCATGTTGGTGCCTTTACCATTTGAAAGTGGCACAATTTCTCTCCAAGAAAAAGGTTGAAGAGTGAATGTTTTTTTTTCTTAAAGAATTTAAGTTAAACGTGGAGACCATTGCTTCTTCAAAAGCAATGGTGTGCAACCAGAACGTCCTGCACATTACAGCAAGGCAAAGCACTCAGCATCCCGTTCTTCCCATTTCTTTCCCTCTCCCCCCTCACTGCTTACACCAACACAAGAAATATCACGCCCTGTTCCACTTTGCAAACTAACACAGCCTGCTCCTTTATAACCACCTGTCAGAATCCAGCACCAATTCAGAGGTAAAAAATTTTACAGCTTCAGAGGTAAAGTTGGAAATTATGGATAATCTCTTCTACTGGGACTCTAGCAAAAGATTTTTTTTTCTGACAGGAAGTAATTTTGCAGGTTTCTTTCTCTACAGGTGAAAGATCAGTACAGTAAAGATATCTGTAAGCATCAAAATTAGCTGCAGTAGCATCTTGATGATAAGACTGTCAAGGCTGAAAGCCAATGCCAAGCTTTTACTCATTTCTGTAATCCAGATGTGGGTTAAGATTAAAGGCCTGTTCTCACTTTGGTGTTGAAGTAGATCTTGAGTTTTTCTTTTAATCTGACAGCTTTAAAATTGAACTGGAGTGACCTGCCAGGGCTGCAGACGGATGGACTGACATGGTGATACATACTAAGTAGAACAGTATTAACACTTGAACTTAAAAGCAGCAGGGATATAGCACCTCGAGTTCTAATTTGTACAATCACTGTACAATCAATACATCATTAGACAGTGGGATCCTGTTCCCTCGAGTAGGCATAGCTTCAACAGAGTAACCATTATGTACAGCCAAGATATATTCAAAGAATGAAAACTCATTAAGGAGACCTCTGAGAAAGGCTTTGAGGTACTTGTTGCTTCTGTGAATTAATTTAGTTTCTCTTCTCCAATGTATATTGATTTTAAAGGCAAAAAAGGATACATACCATTATTAATGAGTAAGCTTCTACCGGCAATGCGATGATACTACTGCCTCGTGACCGCTCTCAGGGTAACTCGGAGACAAACCTTAAGCATTGTCCTGTCTTTCTATCATCGTCTTTAAACACAAGTTCCCCCACCTTCTTCTCACTTTGCTGTAATTACAAAGACTAGTTTATACTCAAAAGCTTTTTTTAGTGTAGCTGAATGTTTCACACAAAACCACACCCATAACTGATGCAAAATGTACTTGGTTAGATATAGCTATGTCAGCAAATATCAGTAACAGGTATTTTGAACTAAACTAGCTACTGATTAACTTTCCCAGCAGACTTCTTGTCTTTATTCACAAGGCCTAAATCCTTAGATTTTCTTTTATTCTTTCAAAATAAACCTTTGGTCACAATCATACTAACAACTACGTATTTCAAAAAAAAAACCCAAGGAAAATCAGATGAACATAGATGAGATGCCAATTTTAAGATCTGAAGCTCGGTTTCTTGATAAAGTAAAATTATCTTTCTATTAAGAAAAATGAAGCAGGTTTGTAATCAGTTTGCAGTTTCATCTGTGATAGGCTTTTGAGCAGTTCCTGAGCAATTGAAGAAGAGTTCTGTTTATCTCTGCTTTATTGTTAACATTTCAAAGGAACTTAGCAGAATTCTGCATGAATTTTGTGAATACAGACAGATTGGTTGCCAATTTTAAAAAGCGATTTTATGTGTGAATATACATGGATTCCTTTCTACCTCTCAATAAAGTACTAGTTTTCAGAAATCATAGCATTATAGTAGGTTTTGCAATGCCTCATTACTACTTTTACCTTAGATTAACTACGAAATCAATTACTCCAGTATTAACCAAAATGCCTTAACTCTGTTAATAGAACACTTTCATTTCCCCCTGTCTCTGCTGGCTGTGAGGTGATACAAACACCAGAACCAAGAAAAGAGTGGAGCATGTGGCCAAGAGAAAGGATGAGGAATGGTGCTGTGGGTGACAGGAAGCTGTCAGACCAGCCCATACCATCTCATCTACCGAAACACTTACCATTGATTCCCAGGCAGTTGCGGGCTTCCCCTTCCATCACGCAGAACACAAAGGCTGTCAAAATACCTGTGTTTTCTTCAAATTTACATTATTGCAGGTGTCTTACATTTCTCCGCTCTTGCTGCTTCCAGGCACAACAAACAAGACCGCTCCAGCTGGTCTATGTAATTGAAAGCATCACTTTATTTACTAGTGCAGACTACAGGAATCATCCTAAGTTTTCTTTTCTACATAGGTGTTCTGAACATCCAGAATCTATTGAACAAGTGATATATAAAAATGCAGAATGGCAGGCGAGAGCTAGCCAACAGCTCTGCATTTCTTATTTTTTATAGAATCCAGTGCCCTGTGGGCCAAAGGAGCAAACTGAGAAGTGTTTCTCACAGGTTGACAATGATCAAAGCACTTCTCTATCTTTACAGAGACACAGACATGTTATTTCCTGTTCAATTCTCAATCCAGAATATTCAGTCAACCACCTCAACTGAAGGAAGGCAATGTCATGTTCTGCAATGTGAAAAACAGTGCTGAGAAAGACTGGGGGAAAAGAATGAAGACCACCAACTTGGTAAAAACACCTGGAACGATACTTGAGAAATAACAAGAAAATTCCAACCGAAGACCAAAACGTCATATAAAGATACACACGTGTGTGGACACACACACTCACAAACCTGCAGAGTTTAGAAATACATTTATGCCGGGTAACTGGCAAGAAAGCTTGCAATTTGGTGTCAGTGAATATTGCACGTGCATGGAGATGGCGAGGGGAGAAATGTAGCCCTGAAAACACCTTTCTACAAGCCTCTCATCTCTCACTTCCCATAACCTTCTCTCTCTTTTGTGGTAGCCCCCTTGTCTGGTCCTCTGTGCAAGTTGAGAACTCACTTTTTAAGTAGAGGTTCTCTTAAACAAGGCATATTACTTTAAATTGAGGCCTAGATGTGCAATACAGCAGGTATCTATATACACACACAGAGTACATGCACACACCGAAAATGTAAGACACTTGTGCAACACTTCATCACAACCAATACACATACATCATCATTCTCTAAGTATTTTCTGCCAAGAATTATTCTGTTCCCGGATGAGTGCTTGGGTACACGGCTGTGCAGGTATCGTTATCTTGTTCAGAAAGGTAGCAATGGAAAGGGTCTGAGAAAATACGTACGTTGGCAACGCCAACTTGAAGCCTCAATCCATTCTGACCCAGTACTGTATTTTTGTGCTACCCCCCCAAAAACTGTTTAATAAAGTATTTAATAAAGTTTTTTTCATAGCAGTAATCAATACATATGCCAAATGCGCTGACCCTTCTATAAAGAAACAATAAATATTTCAGCTGCTTTTATATAAAAGTGTAGAAATTTCACTAAGCCAGAGGAACAGTAAGTCACGTTACTTCCTTTGTATGCCTCTCAATCCTTTAGCAGAATTACCTCTCGATTACTAATATTTGCATTTCTAAAAGTATTACAAAGAAATAGCTTTACAGAATATTGAGTACTTTAAAGACTACATTAATAGCCACACTAGTTATTTAAATCTTTACTGATAAGAAACTTCATCTTTCAGACAAATCTGCCCGCAATATTGCAGACTTCATTACATTTCTGACAGTAGAGATGTATCATAACTAGACATTAAAGTTGCTTGACACATAGCAGCACTGTGACGGAAACTTAATCCGAGTATAAACATAATTTACAGTCTAACACCTCTTTACCAAGGCGATACAAAGTATTTCTAGTACTCATGAAGATTGGCTTGTACACTTCAGATCTGAAATAGTGGTATGAGTATGAAAAATTTGGCCGATGGTCCTTATATGACCTCGAGTGCCACGCTGGGCAACAGATTAAGCGGAGACGACATCGTTCTGCCAAGAGCAACTAGTCTGCAGGGACATCTGAACAAGAAACGAACCTGCTCTTGAGGTGCCTAGTTTGCAACTCAGTTTTATCAATGTAACTGGACATCAGCAGTCTTTTATGGAAAGATGCTAATCTAAAAATTCAGTCAGTTTAGTGTCAAACACACCTCCCCAAGAGCTCTGTTACCTGGAGGCAGCAGAAAGTCAGAGGTGATAAAACATTTCAGCTACCCCAGGTAACTGGCTCAATGCAAATGCAAGGCGACATCTAAATGTACTTACCCCTGCTAAAAAGAATTACCCTGTTTTTAATTTTTTATTTAATAACTACTGTTAGAGCACAAAGAGGACACAGAAATATTAATCTATAAAGGTTGTCTTTGATACGAGTGATGTATTCTAGTAATTTTAGTCTCACAACAGTCTCTCAAAACCTGTGTGAAAAAAACCTCTGACAATACAGCCGTTATCTCTAGCATTTAGCATCTTATGCAAGCATTCTTTTTCCGGTTTCATCAGTTCGTCAAGAAACAGTTTAAATGTCCCAACAGAGAAACAACTGTACTCTGTTCCTTATTACTGTGTAAAAGGTTTTTTCAGCTGGGTCACAGTATTCCAAATCCACCTGGTGTCCAAGAGTTTCTTATACTTAAATGAAATCAAACCAAAAATTGCTTTTTGCACCCTGAAGACAATAAATTCCAAGAACTCCTCAAAGCGCAAACTTTACAAGCAAGTTGTTCTCAAGCCTCCCAATTCACTTGTACTGTCTGCATAACAAGTATTAATGGTGGATTGTTTGTTGTATTTACAGCAAGTTTATTGGGGAGAGGGAAAGTATTCTTTTACAAATGAGTCATGTCCACTATTGAGATTACTTCCAAAGAGAGCATTCAGAAAGCAAACCTGAATATATTACACTGACAATTATTTTTCAATATTTTAACATCAGCCACTTAAAATTGGTTGTGTTATTAGCACATATACTGATCTTTAAATATACTACTTCTACATAAACAGTGCAAATCTCAATATTCACATCAACCTGAAATTAATGCTGCAATTACTGTTGACATTCACATCAAGAAAGTAGTAAACTATTTCACATGAGCAATTCCAAAACCTCAGAATGCCATTATTAATATTAAAGAAACACAGAACAAACATGTTGGGCTTCAAAGCCTTGTTTTGATACACACAATCCCTGTAAACATGGATGTATTGTATTTGTCAATACTGATATCTGATATAATTCTATAAATAAAACCACTGATATAAACAATTCCTATAACCTTTTTTTGCATAGGGTTTGGATTAAGGTTACTTTAAGATAGAGCAAGCTGTTAACAAAATCCCTAGTCAATTAGTCTTCCATCACACCAATTTAGGCATATGATTAACTTTACACAAGGAGTCTCTCTGACTTCAGTGGAAACTTACACAGGTAAGCATTTGCAAAACTGGAGTCATCTTTAGCACTTAAGTTACCTCTAGTCATTGAGAATATGAGCAATAAAAGAGCTCTCCATAAATTTATAAAATATACAGATTTAAAAGTTTATGCTGATGTTCCTGTAAGTCACATTTATGATTCCAAACAGTTATGTACATACTATACTATCACAGTAGGAAATACTTCACTGTAGAACACCACAGTGAACAAGTTGTGAAGCACAGTGTTCAATATAGTTTCCCTTTAGTATTCCCAGTGCATAAGTTGTTAACATCTACACTACACAAGGTGCTCAGGTCTAGTATTTGTTATATACAATGTAAAAGCAAGATAGAAAGAGCTTTGCAGTTTAAAGTAAGGAATGAAAACAGCGGGTAATATACAGGGGATTCACTCCTGCAATGTACAGTATTCTCCTTCACAATGACCACAACCACCGGGTACGGTGGATTTCAGGTCATTCAACCTAGTAAAACAGTGCTCAGCACCTTGTAGGAAGAGAGATCTGGGTGCACTTTATTATAAAACATCTCCTTTTGATGTTATAAAGTGCAAAAAAGAAAAAATATATTCTAATATTTTACAGTCACTATTAAACTGCCCTATTTGCACAATGCAAAATTCAAATAACTTGGTATACATTTTGTATGGACCCTATGATAACAAATGGAGTTTTTGCATCTTTAAAAAAATCTTAGTATTTTAAAGATATTGTGTAAATACAAAAAGAAAATATAAATTATAATTAATTCTTGAAATAGATATTTTAACATGTGACCATTTCCCAAAGCATTCAATATGAAATTTCACTTTCTCTTATAGCATTACATTTTAGAATCTGCAAAACATTTTAAAAGTTAATAACTTCAAAAAGTAGAAATAAAAATTATTGTATCACAGTACTAGACACCTCACCTTATCAGACATCTTTTACCCTAAATGGTTTTTAAAAAATTAAATAAATAAAAAAAATATCTAAGACTTATATTACCAGTTGTTTAGAACAAGATATATGGAGTTACTTTTTAAAACAACGGTAAGAGTTCCATAACGGTTCACTTTGCTCTTAAAATTCAAATAAATGGGATAGAACGTTACCACAAATTTAAAAGGCCTTAAAGTACTATACTGCTTTGGTGCATTGTACCAATGATTCCTAACATGCATGAAGAATCAAATTCTATGACATTCTTCACAGAGCTGGGTAAAAGCAGAAGATCCAACAGTTCTACACATGTTACAGAGCTTTCCTTTTTTGAACAGTGGGGAAGAAACTGGGAGGAAGATTCTGACACTGAGAAACAGTCTTCCTCAAAGCTGCACCACGAGCAGCATAGCTCCTTACCTTGAGCTTGACTGCACACTAGTAATTTAGCCCTAAGAGAATACAATGTTGGTTGTATTATACCATATCCAGCGATACCAAACTTAATGCTAAAAAGAAATGTATTGAAATACAAAGCTAAAAAGGTATGACTGAAATACATTTTTAAAGCGACAGACATATTCCTGTAGCCTTTAAGCCACAGGGAGGAAGGGTGGGAGAAGACAATGTAGGTACTACCAAGTTTATAACTGCTTAAATCTTCAAGACGGGATATTCTCTGCTTTTCAGTCAGAGAACTGGAAGATGGTTTCTGGGTTATTGCTGTCTGTAGGGTTTGTTGGCTGCAGTGTCTTTGTAGGTGTAGTTTTACCATGAGAATGAGAGGAAGAAGAATGTGAACTTTCACTGGAGCTGCTACGTGTCTCTGTGCTTGTACTTGTTTTTTTCATTTTCCTTCTCTTTGCAAGAGGTGCCTTGTCAACATTCTGGAGACAAAATCCTTCCCTTTTGTACTTGTTAAAGGCCTGTTTAAAAATAAAAGGTAATTCTAAGCTTTTCAAGAGGTTTAAGACATTTTATGGCTTGTAGCTTATTAAGAACGTTCTATGGTAAAGTCACAAGATAAACCGTAATCTCTTGACAGCTCCCTACTAATTTTTATTGTAGCTGTAACAGTAACTTTACTAGCCTTTACATGTATTTAAGAGCCAATACATAACATCATTAATTGGCACCTTCCCCTCCTTGTTCTTTTTCATTCAGAAGTATTTTTATTAAGCCTTAAGCCTATTTAAGACTACATTTTCAGAAACTACACTTAAAGTAGTTTTTCTTTCAGCTCAAATTATGTTGCATTATCAGAACCTCTCCAAGTAACACTTCCTTTCTTTTTCTCTTCTTGGAAATAAGCATCTACAAGCATTTCTGCATAAATCCACTCAGTTTACTCTTTGTAGAGGGCAAAATGAGAATCAACACTATGATTGCATAATACAGTTGCAGTTCAAATATTTTTAGTAAATATACAGTGGCAGACAAGCAAGTCCATTTAAAAAACTATTCATGATATTAAAACCATGAACTAGATATGCCACAGAAATTTTACCTCCATATTGGAACCAAAGGACAAAAAGTCAGTTACTTAGGTTAAATAGCCAGTTTTTTCTCTTTTTCATGAAAGTTTGAAGACCTTTAAATAGCTTTCTCTAAGGAACCAAATATTTATAATCGCTATTTCATGAACACCTGTCTCTCAGCCCCCAAAACCCCACTAGTGTAAATGTCTTCAAGAAATTTGTTCTTGCCTCATCACTCAAGCTTTCACTGTACTTAATCATAGATGTTAGGTGCAGAGGAAAAAATTGCAGCTATAAGCCATCACTAAATTATAAGGAAAATACATATTTTTAATTAAGAGAAAACAGACAAAAAACCTAGATTAACACATTACAAAATTTTGCATATGACATAAGATTTCTTAGAACTTACATGAAAAGTGGCTTTGACATATGTATGCACCGCAGCTCCTGAAGAGCCTAAGTTATCAGGAGTCATTAGAGGGTTGGATGACAGCTGGCTGCCATCCTGAAGCCATTCGTTGTATCGCAGGCTGGACATTTTAATTCTTTTGTTTGGATCCACTGTTAGAAGCCCTGATAAAAATATATTACATTCTCTTAAATTGTGAGCTATTTACCTCCTTTTAATAGAAAATGCAATTATTTTTTAAGAAAACCTCATGCGTTACTTTGATAAGTAAGTAATGACAATATTTATCCTAGGTATGGCAATATTTATCCGAGATAAGACTCACACAATGTTATACTACCATCCTGTCCAGAAGAATCGTTAAATTCAAGAAACTGCTATTTAACTGTTTGATAACTCACATCTCTTTCCACATGAACTCAGAACTACCAAATGATTGCTTCACTTAAAACCTGTCAAGGATGAAGCTCCAGAGAGTTAGCCTCAGATTCTCTGCATGATCCACTGACGTTTGAATCTGAAGACACCTACATTTTGTCAGAAAAATTCCTTACCAGCCTGCTTCTACAGAAATTCAGAACTCCATCTTAGTAGAATTAAGACTGGTGTCTATCTCATGCTGAAAACAATTAGATGCTCAAAAGCTTAAGGGGAATCAAAGTATGGCAAACGTGAATGAAGCAGCTCAGAAATACAGTAGTCTTGGTACATGTATTCAAAAACAGCCCGAGGAAAAAATGATAGTAATATATTCATTTTCTGCAAAAGTTCAGCTTTTACAACATTTACCTCATAACCTGGTGTTTTTACAAAAGCAAAAATAACATAAAGGAAAAACTTTGCTTTAAAATGTATTTTAAAAGAATGACTTCACTTTTTCTGAAGTTCTTCAGTTACTTCTAACCCTGCTAACCTTCTGTCAGCATCTCACTACATTAGAAAGCTATCAGCTAGGCACACAAGCAATTTGTAATGCCATTCTGATGTGTCCACCTTTGCCCGTAACTTGGATTAGGGGTCAGTCCCCAGCTCAAGCTGTGGATATTACTCTGTCAGGTTAGGCCCTCTGATGTTAGGTTAGGCACTCTCACAGCATCGAGACATTGTACAGCTCTCTAAATTCTATCTTTTGAGATAAAAATGTAAGGTACGTGAAATATTTGTGACTTCATACCTTGAATTAACTCTTTAGCCTCTTCAGAAACATTTTTCCAAGCCTCTCCTTCAAAGGAAAATTCTCCCTTTTTTATTTTCTTCATGATTTCCAATGCGCTGGTACATGTTAAACTTTTGTCTTGAGACTGAAATGGTACCTGTCCTGATAGCATTGTATACTGTCATGAGAACAAAAGTAATATTAACAAACGCAGTACATTTACTGACAACTCTACTACTAAATATTGAGTGCTGCTGTTTGCATCACCAGCGCTATACAATAAAACTTTAACCAGCATAACTTCAAGGCAATAGCAAATATGCAAGGCTTTCTCTAGAGTCCTTGTTGGAAAAAACAGTTACACGTTTCAGGAAACCATAAACAAAACACAATGGTATTTCTACCCAGTTTATACCTATTGAAATTAATTTTCTATAAATCAGAATGAAGGCTGACTCCTTCTCTGAACTGAAATTGTAGGAAGATTACATGGATGCCTGTAAAATCTCCTAACATCTCTTTTAAGAACCAGATTGCGTCAAGTATTGTTTTTCCATTCCCAGAAATACTGAATTTAATTTACGTCTTAGGTCAAGTCTGAGATTGCGTCATCCTCTGCATTTTAACAAAAAGTAAATATATACAATAAAGTTACAATTAAAAACCGCAATCACTCACCAAAATGACCCCCAAACTCCACAGATCACAAGATTCGTCATAACCGTTGTGATTCAAGAGCTCTGGGGCAGCATAATGAAGAGTAAAGCACGGAGTCTTAAGAGGCTGGTTATCAGGTGGTTTTAAACGAGCAAAGCCGAAGTCAATTATTTTTATTTCTGAATTATCAGTTTCATCTGTAAACAATAAATTCTGAAAAGCAAAGACAAAAATCAATACCAGCACTGGTTAGAAAATTGGTTAGAATACTTAATAGTTATTTTCTTTCCTACATTTATTAATACAGAAAAATTCCCATTATCTAGAGAAAAGGGGACCTGGGAAAAACTGGGAATAAAAAAGGAAAAGTAACAGCACTCTGGGATGTAAGAAAATGTCATGTATTGATCTGCTTCCTGTATATCTGCAAGTAGGATAGTTCTGTCAAATTATTAATGAAAACGGGTATTTAGCAGAGAACAGTGGGGAAAATAATTTGGGGAACGCTGACAAGAAAAAAAGCAAAGACATCAAAATAAATGGAAAATTGCCTTCTTCCTCAAACATAAGTAAATTTTCTTAAGTTTCCACTTCCTTCTGGCATGTTGCAAATGACAGCTTTCTTGTGTGTGGAACTTCTGTCACATGTCTTGTTCTGTGACTGAATGGTCTTTGGTCCTCAAGTGGTAACACACTGAAGCCATATTGCCATGAGCACACTAACGCAAAAGATTAATTTGAAAGAGAAGGATGGTGGACTAAAAAGTGTACCAATAGCTCAGTGGTTGTACTGACTGCTCTCTGGCATGGATCTCGAAACCAGTATAGGTATGCTTTCTAGAAGAGACCTGGGACCACCAGCATTCAAGCACTGAAGAACACATAGCAGCCCAAACTCAAACCAATGGCCTTCTCCTTACACGACAGGAAAGACACTTAAGATACAGTAGTCCCTGAGAATTCCCGCTTTCCCACTGGAATGTGGCGTTTCACACTTGAAGTTGTTACCAGTTCAGAACAAGATTTAGGACAATCTGTTCTTCTTTTCCCTGAATATTTATATTTGTCAAGAAAGACACAAGAACAAAGCTAAATCTTAGGAGACCTGGCTAAGGCAAAGATGAATTATAAACGATTTCGACTCCCCCTTGAACTTCTGAGAAAAGACAAGAGAGCAAAATTGTGCTGTTGCCTTTGCTGTTTAATTTATGCAACACTAGAAAAAGTCTCACTATTAGAAATCCTATAGTCCCATGTAATTTTGTAATACAAAAGGTGAATGACTCAACACAAAGTAATTAATTTCACACTCATTAAGAAGGGGAAAAAATGATTGCTAGACTGCAAGATCAATAAGGAGAACCTGAGAGCATTCATTATGGACAAAAGAGAATAGCTCCTACAAAACAGTATTTTTCCATTCTGTATTGCTGTTATAGCTTAATGCACAATCAGAAAAGTCAGTTTTACATATTAAAATGTTATTCAAAATGGATCTGAAGGAAGCTTAATTTCAGCAAAAATATTAATACAATGAGGACAGGTGATTAATACAATAATCTTTTTTCTATGGTGATGTTATATAGTGAACAAGTAAATAAAGAACTGCAGTAACATTGGTTTAAAAAGACCTCCTTCCTCCTTTCTTAAGACAAAAATGAAATTGGTTACGTACAGAAAGAAAGGTATGGTCCAAATGTCCTAAGCTGGGTTCACGCTACTTTGGTGATTAGGTAAATAGAACGTGTTTCAAAAACCCCACACTCAAAGCTATGCTCCACATATATTTTAAGGATATATAAACAACATTATCTCTGCCTTGGTATGTTTTTTCTAATATCTTTAGAACCCAGTTTACAGATTAACGATCACTTCACAGAAACAGTCCTCAAATCCTCTACTGAGAGGCTCCAAAAGGTCATATATGCTACATGAATTCTTTATTTCTGTGAATTCTCTATTTTCTAGACAGTACTTTTCCTGTATTTTGGAGAGCAATATATGTAATCTAATTACTATTGCTTAAACAGAAGAGTCTTCCATTCCATGCAATTAAAAAAACCCTCATCCTTAGTGACATGTAACCAGCCATATTTTTTAAAATAGACTTACCGGTATCGTATTAGATGTCAAAGTTGAACATCAAATAAATCTGACTGCAATTGTTAGAAAATCAACAGAATTTCCTAATATCTTTCTGCAGAAAGGTGCACTAACCACATCTATATAGGGAAGCCTGCATATCCCATACTAAGTTCATGTCAGAACCTAAAATAGCAACTTTAAAAACAACAAGCAGGAAGGAGGCAGGCTGGTTAAGTCCAACTTTGTCTGGGCTTCCCAGGCTTCTGTTCTTGAACATGATGTAGAATTGAAGACTGCCTAATTTACCATGCAGATGAAGCTCTGCTTTACAGAATCTGGCCTTTACATTCAGGATGCTAATAAGACTAGAATGATGAGAAAAGGAAGAGAGAAAGGATTTCTGAGTTTTATCCTTTTAATAATGACTTGCTTCCAAGGCTGTTTTCTTTCGTGATGATGTCAGCAGGGACATCCAGAAAAGCAGAGGAACTTTTTCCAAGAGTTACATTTTCAACTGACATACTAGAATTTCACTGTAGCCCCTCTAAATTTAATTGTTTACTTAGTACAGAGACTCCAATACAGAGATGTTTTCAAATGCATTTACTTTGGACTGATTTTCAAGAACAGTTTAATACCAACACCTAGCTAACTTCTTTAGCTGTTGAATTGGAATTACTATAAAATAAGTAAGTTTGTAATATACCAGAAGGTACGTCACAAAAGGAAGAAACATTGGTAGGAATGGTGGATCATTTTCATCTCCGGATACGAAAGTAGCAGCTGTTTTCTGAGACACAATGACTGTAATCACCAATACAACATATTTATTGGATGAACAAACATCAATCTACGCTATTCTTGGGCTGAAGAAAACTAACACATATCCAAGCCCATTGCTGGAGCAAATACTGGCTCCAGGAAGCGGAAGAAAGCTAGTGGTCAACTTCAACATAGTAAACTGAATTGTCTGGAAGGCAAGATGTTGCTGCACAATAAAAATACCAGAACAAGTAATTATTGAAAAATATATATGAAATAATTGTTTCTTTTAGGAAGCTGCTAAACTCCCTGAACTCAAAATCACAGATCTTTATTTTATATATATATTATATAACACACTGAGTGTGTTAGTTTGTGGTTCATTTTGTATCTAACTAGGACAGAGACAGTAAAAGTTTGTTGCAGCTACCTCCAAGAGAAGCCATACCGAGGGAATTCAGATCAAACAAAACGTGGAAATGTACAGGCAAAGTACCCAAGCAACCTAGCTCTACTTGTGAACTGTTTAATTCAATAAATATATACTTACAACTATTTAAAACTTTCCCCAAATAGGCAAAGAATATTTTTGGACAAGTTAGAGTGTAAATTGCTTACAAAATCAAAATGTATCCTAGCAGTTAATTTTACCTATAAACAGAAAAATATCCACAGAATTTGCTAAGTAAAAATGATAACATATAATTAAAAATAAGAAGTAGAAAAAGGTGGAGGAACAGAAATATGTCACATTCCAGATATTTAATAACTGAATGTCTATACATATATAAGTAAGTCACTATACCTCAGGTTTCAGATCTCTATGGACTACTCCTACATCATGCATATGGCTCACCGCTGAAACAAGTCTGCGCATGATGTGACTGGCTTCAGTCTCACTGAAATGTTTCTTTTTCTGAATACGTTCAAGCAATTCTCCTCCCTTCAGCAATTCCATTACTAGAAATGTGTGAAGCTGAAACAATAACAAAAAATACAGGATGTTAGAAATTTAACATTAATAACCAACATTCATTCAGGAGTTAGTACTATTCGACAGGCTCTCAAAGTCTGAAGAAAGAAAACTGCTGCTCATACCAATTCAGGAGGCCAATAAGAAATTGCATCTCAGATGACATTTTTCCCGTTAATCTCACTGAGATTGAAGAATGTCGATGTCTTCCCCGTATCCACCCATACTTATTTACCAAAAATGCAATGATGCCATGCAAATGGATAAATTTGCAGGGAAACAAAATGCCTTTCTTTAGGCTAACAAATAAAGCTGGGAAAACCCAGACTTTTGCTCTTTAAGCCCGTTTTGATGTAGGGATACATTTCTATCAATATGCATAAGGAGTTAGCCATTTAATGTTACCAAATCCTTTAAAAGCACCCTGAAGCTTTACTGTGAAATCAAAGATTATCTAGAATTTCTTCTGACTTCATCCCCGACAGAGTAGTAGCCAAAGCTACTCTATCATTAGAATCACAAGAGATATCTTCCCAAACATTAGAGTATTTTTTTAATTAAAAATGTAATGGTTGTTTAGATGTTTGCTCTTTTCAATGCAATCAATAAGCATTAACTTCCTTGATTATAAGACAACATTAGAATAAAATCAACTACAATTCAAATATCTTGCCACTAAACAAACAGCAGACTTCTCAGGACAGGAAGGTGAAGTTAGCATTCTCAAAAGGCAATGGATGTAGGCATATGGTGGCTTCTAGCATTTCCTTCCCCCGAATGACAGTAACAAAAGTAACAAACAAACAAACAGTAACAAACTGCAGAAATGACAAAACTAGAAAATTTTGATCAGTTTTGGTCTTAAGAATATTGTGCATGAGTGATCTGGAAGGTAACACCTGGGAGTTACCAGGAGCAAATAAAAATACAATGGTTTGGCTGGCTGAGACTAGCCTGTTCACTTGCAGAGCAATCTGAAGAACATTTTTTTTTAGATATTCCAGAGTATAGTAATTTTACCCTAAGCAAAGTGAAAAAAGTGTCCTGTTCAACACACGTGTACATAAATGCAAGAAAAAGAAGGCTTCTTTATCATTAAAGATTACAGTACAGATTTTTCATCCTCTCAGTTCATTTTAGAAGTGCTCCGCGTGAACGCTCTGCTGGTTCTTGTATAAACAGAATGATGGGGATAGAGTGGGATACACGGGGAGGCAAGAGGAGAGCCTATATTCCATTACAAAATCACAGACTAGAATCACAGAGTAGTTTAGGTTGGAAGGGACCTCTGCAGGACATCTGGTTCAAACCCCTACCTCAAATCAGGGCCAAGCCCCAAGTTAGATGAAATTATGGCTTATTACATGATGTGGAGCTTGCATTACACTAAGGAAAAAAGATAACTAAGGTCTCTAAATAAACCCTAAACTGATCTCAATGTATTTTCAAATAGAAGCCCTACCTTCACGTTTGGTAATTTAGCAAGCTACTTGGTTATCTCCATTAAGTTACTAACATGTAAGGAAAAAAAGCTAGATCTGTAGTCTTCATATGCAAAATTTCAAAATTATTTCACAAATATTATTTTAAGATTCATGACAATCCTGAGGGAAGGTGATTAGGTACCACAGTATCATAGATATGGAAACTGGGCCATGAATATATTGTACGACAATTAACAGTGTAGACCAAGGACAGAACCAGAAACAGAATTCAGGACTAATTCTTCCAAATACGTTTTTGATTTGCTCGAGTTGACTGCAAGTTTCCTTGAATGAAGAACTTCTGTTTCATCTTCTATACTGACTAGACAACAGCCTTAGGAAAAAAGTTGCCATGTAGTAACAGTATGCTTAACTCCTAGAACTTCTAGTGAAAACATATGGCAATATGTTTGCCAAGCACTGATTATAGTCTCTTCAAAATACCTGGTCATGATAAACTTCATGTAACTTCACCACATTCGGGTGTCCTTCGCAGAGTTTCAGAGCTGTTATTTCTCTCTGGGTGTTGGCTTCCATTCTGGAAAAATTGAGCAGTCATTTTGTACCCATTTTACTGAGCAAATTGCACATTCAAAGAGTTACACCTGTTTGGTTTTTTTTTTAATTGCTTGCAATCCAGATATTTTAATATTACAACCACTTGAACACAATTGAAAGCATATTCAAAGCAAGCTGAGCAAAACTCTCCACATAACCCTGCATGTTAGGACATTAAAAAGACACACCCAAATCAAACAATGTTTTTGATGCAACTGCAACTTGCTACAGCAAACCTGAAATGATATTATAGAATAGTTTCTATTTAAAACAAACCTTTCCCTTAGTCCAGGGCAATTTGACTTAACCTCTGTTCCTACAAATATCTGTTAGTTCAGCTTTAATCTTGAAGATTCAAATTACTGGCCCAATTCTTTTCCATTCTTATAGAAGATATGTACTTCCAAAGCTGTATGGAAACTATGAGCTCCTACTAGAAAAAAGAGTAACATCACCTATATATGAACTGTGGTATACAAATGAACCCCTAAACAGGCTACTGTAAAAGTCTGAAATGGAAGAGACAAGAAGAGACTAGCCCCAGAGCAAAAATCATTGCAGTTTCTCTTTCAATTACCGAAATCTATAGCAAAAAAAGTGAACACAGTCAACATTATAAAACCTATGTGAATGGGAACAGAGCAGAACATTTTGTTTTCCACTATATACATATGTTGGTTTATTTTGGGCAAATAATGCCTGAAAATTTTTGCCAAAACTCTCTCCAAGAAAGGCCAATGCTGTGTTGACTGAGAGAATGGCCTTATGAATAACAAAGATAGAATCTCTCTCACCACATCTGTTCTAAACTTCTAGCTGCATTTTTTTTTTCCTAATCAGGACCAGAACCATGATGAGAATTTTGTGCAAGAGAATTCTGGTTTTCTACATCAACAAGTAAACTAACTGTTCCACCTGCATCTCTGCTGATGCTGTTGCTTAAACTGAAAGTGATTTCAGGTCCTTAAGAAATGAAAAAACTCACTCAGATAGTCTCTTCCCCCTAAACTACTACCAGGAGAAGGTAGACCTTGGAAACACATGAAGAATTTTCAGTATCATGAACCTTTGAAATTTGTGTGTGGACTTTTCTGAGTATTTGCCCTCTATAAATAGTCACCATCGGAGATTTTCAAAAAACTGCATTATGAAAAACAACCGGGAAGCTCTAAAGCAGTAACTAAAGCAAGTTTACAAGACTCCACTGTTTCATTGGCCTTCAGGCACACAGATAAACCTCAGATTGTTGGACGGAGGCAGGTCCAGTGCTACTAACAAAGCAACCCCACAGAGGAACTCTTGATCTGAGCTTTCACCTCAAGTATCATGAAAAGGTTTGCCTATGTGTAGGATTCACTTTTTTTTGCACACTTGATGGGTAGGAGGGAAAAGACTGTCTGACTTTGAGGCAAAGAAGTTACTAGAAACCTTCCATACTTTTCCTTTTAGCCAGAGTTACTAGTGTGGTCCTCAAAGCAACATTATTTACACTTTAACAGTTTCTTATTCAAGGTTGGTTTGTGTCCAGCCATTCAGAGTGTGGGTTTACTCCTACCTCTAAATACCACACAAACATGCTCTGCTCACAGCCTGCAATGCTAAAAAAACTCTCTGTATACAGATCACTCTTTGCCTTCATTTAGCCTGGTCCACAAAGATGAAGGAGAAAGAGCAAAAGAACCTGTGAGTAATAGCATTTAGGGACAGCATTCCTAAAACTCTAGTTCTATGGGAAAAGTCAATACCAGTTTGCTTACTGTTATCGAGAAACAAAAATCCATTAGCTTAAGATGAGATGGGAGCACTGATCTGCAGCTCTGCAGGCTCCGCATAAAAAAATTTTGAATGTAAACACAAGGCAGAGATTTCCAGATTAAAATACCCAATGTAGGTGTCTACTGCATACTACTTGCCTAAGGTCTTGTTATAATGAGTGAAATTCTGGTTAATGATCTTACAGAGTGAACTAGTTCACTGTAAAATAACATACCCAGAGTAGGATTCAGTGGCCTTAGCACAGGAGACCCTGGAAGACATCAGCCATGAAGACATCTACATAAAGGTAGTAGTCACAAGACTGATGGGAACTGGAGGACAGAGAGGACACCAACAGATGCTAAAATGGCACTATGTAGATGCCTATGTTTAAGTTACTGAATCTCACTGCTAGTGCCTGTCATTCAAGTCTCTCTGTAGGCCCCACTAATAGTTTTGAGTAGGCCTCCATTAATCATAGAAGACCTCAAAAAACTGAGGCATCTATATTTAGGTGCCTTGTTTCTTGAACTGACGCTATCCAAAAAGCACGTGATGAAACACTTAAGTCTGGTGGACAGTTACTTCTAGAGTCTGGAAAAACAGAGGTACAGCCAAATGTCTCGGAAAAGTCACTGTGAACTATCATTCTGACGGCAGAACACTTTCCCTTTCCTACCAGCATTCTACAACACACTATGGACATATTTACTAATAAACAATGCAAAATGAAGCTACAAATCCATCCACCCCTGAAAGCATCCCTTATCTTCATTATTCTCTGGGCAGAAACTGCCAGATGTAGCTATTCTGGAAGAGGACCAGATGGTCCCCAAGTAAAAAGCAAGTCAGCTGCCTCAATTCTGGTGTTTTCTTCAGAACATTCAGGAAACAAGATGCAACTTAAAACTCCATAGTCTAATTCCATTTTAATATACACACACGCGCAATTAGGTCTGAGGCAACCCACACTACATATCCTTCTTAACCGCAATGTCCGAGGCAATCAATTGGGCTGCTTAGGAAAGGGAGCTAGCGTAAGCCTACATTCTGTTCACTTATGGCTAAAGATACGAGGACCTTATAACTTACACTGATTAGGAGCAAATTAGAGGAAATTAGGGTAGAATACAACTAGGAACCAGAAAAGTACTCTTTAGGTTTCTTCTTGTGTCCTCCCCAGCAAGAACAACATTTTGTTTGAAAAGACTCTCAGAATCTTTTAAAGGTCATAAGGTTACTGTAAGTTTTTGTAGATTCTTTAAATAGAAAATTATTTTAAAATTATTTTTCCACTTCCAAAAACTTAGTGAACATTATTCTAATCCATGGGTGACAGTACGCAAAGAAAATATATTTATTGTCTTATAGAATATTTATACCTTTTGCTAATTATTTTTACTGCATACTCTTGGCTAGTTTTCTTGTGTAAGCACTTTCGACAAATGGAAAAACTTCCTTCTCCCAATGGTTTCTCTTTCAGATCCAGTTCATAATGATGATAAAATGGAGAGTCCTGTTAGGAAACTGTCTGTATTTAGTTCTGCAGAATACTTTTAGTATACACAGTCAAAGACAAAGAGTAAAGTTTCGTGAGAATTTTTCATCTACATTTAAAATTATAAAAGAGCTCTCTTTTTGATAAAATATAATCTTAACTTCTATTTAATAAAATGCATAAACTTTATTCTAACAATTAAACAGTAAATCTTATGTTACATTAAACAAAGATAATCACTAAATAAATAATTACTACTACAATACCTTAAGATACAAAATATTCAGACAAACAGGATCAAAGATGGCTGTACGTACATTTATCCACAGAACTATATGCTCATTTGAAGACACCACAATAGCATGTGTTCTTATAAGGCTTCACACAACCATACATACTTTTGGGGAAACACATCATAGAAGGAATTCTGATACAATTAAAATAGTTTTAAAGATATCTACAATGATTGGCTGAATAAGAACAATCAGGAGTCAAATTACTATTACTACTATACTTCAGTCTTCTGAAAAACTAAACAATCATCTCATTTTTCAAATTAAACTTCACCTACTTCTTAATAGTACCACATGCAAATTATACGCTTGGATCATCTGAGGAGCCATTACACAGAACAGATAAATGCATAATGACTATTTTGTAATCTGTAGCCTAGCTTGTGATTGCTGCTTTGAAAGTTATATGCAGTTTCGAGTTAACCAAATTAATTCAATTCTTGATACTATTATTACCTTCATCATAGCACTTCTGGCAATAGTTGTAGTTCCAGGCCGCTCATCCCCCATATAAAACTGAAGAGGATCTACTGTAGCTGCATTGCGTTTAAACAAAATAGAAGGTGCAACGAAAGAATATCCCTATGAAATTAAGACATCAGAAAAGGGCATGGCTTGAAATTGTTGCACACAAACTATCATACTGCATACAAAACATCAGGATTTTCAATAGAATTTTTCAAAGAAATCACAATTTTCACAACGTAATACAGAAACCATTAACTGGCTCACTAACGGGTAGATATTACTCTGTTCAACATGAACAGGTAGCTACCTGGAATTAGTTATATGATCCTCCACAGTTAGATACAAAATAACAACAATACAAAAATTCTGGTAAATAATGCTAAAAATCAAGCTCAGCTTCGACTGTTTTGCATAGTGATACAGGGTCACACTTCAAGCTTCCCAGAGCACCTTTAAGTTAAGGTATGAAATAGTTTTTATGTTGTGATGTAAGCACCAAACCATTTTAAGTGGCAAAATAGAGTAAGTTCCGTATTAATGACGTGCCCCATCTGCGAATTGTAACAAGAACAGCTGTGACTACCACTGCGGGATGAATCAGATTGTATTATGATATCCATAAGTTGCCTGCTGCAGTCACTACAAATCTAACAATTTCCAAAATATGATGCTATATTCCTGTACACTATGCATTAAGCTGCTCAAAACCAGCCAATAAAAAGCAAAGCACAATGAGGGGGAGGAGATAAAGCAATTTGGACTGCTGTTCACCTCTGCAGCTTTGATACCAAGCTCAAGGCTGCACATTTCACATCCAGACTGAGCAGTCCAAGAAGGGAATCATTTTTCAATAGCATGGAGGAGATAATAAAGAAAACTTTGTTACTGATCTGTATACAGTAGTCTAGTAATCAGAGCACTCCTACACGACATGGAAGACCTACTTTCAGCTCTGCAGTTAGCTTCCCACTTCCTGACCTAGAGCATAATGTGGACATGGGCAAACTACATTGTTGTTGTCGAAGCTGGTAGCCCAGACTGATGGAGTCAAGATGACAAGACTCATAGGGTATGAAGAATTGATAAAGGACAGACTGATTCTAGTCCAGCAGGTAGGACATTCAGCTGGGAATAGAGAGATATGGAATTTTATTTTTGCAGTAGTACTGTTTCCACCTTTCTCCTTTTGCAATTGTTGAACAAACAGTCCTGGGAACTGGGATTGGAAATTACACAGTTAATTCCCAGTAACTTAGAAGGCAGGGGGAAAAAAGCTAGGTATACATGTGGAATTGTTCAATAAATGATTTTTTAAAAATTATTGTGAATTCTTAAAATACCTGAAATATTCTTTCTGAAGTCTGAGGGGTTGCTGCAGGAGAATATGTTGGATCCATTTCTGTAAATTCTTCTGCAAAATTACTGACATCCAACTCATCTCTGATTACCGGTTTAAATGGAGCTGATACTTTTTTGGCAGCTAAATCATCCCAATTCATATTCTAAACCAAAAACAGGAAAATAAGTTTGAATCAAATTAAAATTTCACAGCAACAGATAATGGGAAGAGAGACTTGTCCAGAAACAAACAGTCCAGACTCCAATTGCTATTTTCCACAGGCAGATGAAAGGCATCTAAATTATGCCCTACTAATTTGCCTAGGTAAAGGCAAGAAGTATCATACTTATTTTAAGTAGACAGAATCCAGTTTAAAAAAAAAAAAATCAACATAAAGAAATTTAACAGTGGAGATAAGCCTAACAATTAGTGTGACAGCCCTTAAGTTTCTTCTCTATTTCAGTGGAAACAACATTTATATTTTTGTAAGCCATAGCGCATGCTTGTAGTATCTTCAACTCTTCATTGCTGATTTCTATGCTTAATTACTGATCTCAGCTTCCAGAGACCTGAGAGCATAATGCCTCTGGATTCTTACTTAAATGCATGGCTAGAAGTAGGAAGCACAGATACGAGAAAGTGGGCCTATTACTGTAAAGGAGTGGAACTGAAATCAAGTCAGATTAGGAAGTGTTGTATGAAGAAAAAATATATTTTCCAAAACAAAAAGTGAATAAAGGAAGTTTAACTCCACTTTGTCAGACTCTCTTCTATGAGGAAGGAAATGCAAAAGGGATGAGAAAAAATTCAGAAGTTAAAAAGCGAAGACACTGCCTATGCTGAAGGTCATGAAAATTACAATGAAAATATTTATTCAAAAGGTTTAATTTATACTACTAACTTTAAATACTGCAAAATTTACACTAATTAAAAGTATTTTACTTCGTAAGCACCGGAAATACATACTTAAGTTTTTTCAAAGAAAGCACACAAACAATTTTAACCGCAAAGGATGGAACAGTACAGATGCTGTATGCAAATCCAATCTTCGTCACTGTTTGAAACCAAACGTTAATGCACTGAAATCTGAACAGAATTAAAAATCTACTAAACAAGACTAAAGATTCAATTAGGCAAAGAAAAATACAAAAGAGCCACTTATCACTACTGGTGAATTGTATCTATATTTAAATTTTACTAACAATATTAGCGGCAAGCTTTCTTTAGAGAAAAAACAACACAGAACATATAATTTAAGTGTTGTCCATTAAACCTTCTATTTTAAGTAGTGTCTTTTGGCTACTTCAAGTAACTGTTAGAAAGAGACAGACCGTGCCCCTCCTGTAGTCTGCACAAAATCCATATACATAGGCACATGGATAGCCTTACTAACTTCAATGCAATTATTCATGCAAACAACAGAATTTCTTTAGACTCGGATTTCAAAGACACTAACGTAGAGTGAGTGGTATCTGGGGAGTTTTGTGGTTTGTTTTACCTGGAAAAAGGGATGCTGTTTGATTTCATCAGCATCAGTGGGACCACAACCGAGCCTCTTCTTGGGGTCTTTCATCAAGAGACGCTGAATTATATCCTTAGACAGTGCACTCATTTCTTGTGGATAAGGTGGCTCACTTTTCAATATTCTCCTGTAAAACAATCAAAATAACAATTATTTGGTAATTACTTAATATGTTGAATGTTAAATCAAAGAGTTACCATAATAATGTTAGTGTTTAACATTTCACTTAAACTTCTATTGTACCCAAAGACAAGAGGATGACAAATGTGAAACTAACTTCTTTCTAAAAAAATAAAATAAAGAAAGGTTTGAGGAAATGTGGACATGAAACATGACATCTAAGGAGATAAATTATGTAACTTAATCCACAAAGGAAAAACAATCCTCATTTCATACATACTGAGCTTACTATTACTATTCAAAAGAAATCTCATAGCTACAACAGATAGCTTCAAAAAACATCAACCTGCTGCCTAACAGCAGTCAAAGACCCCAAAACAATTCCAGTGCTATCAATTATTAGAAAATAAAGAGAAAAAACACACTTGGGCCATTTGAGGCTTGCCTGCACCTTGCATATTAAGTGCAGTGCTCATGCCCTACTCTCAAAAAGAGGCACTATAAATGGAAAAGTTTTAGAGAAAAATAAGAAAATTAATCAGAAATACAGAGTGCGTTTCATATGAAGATCTACAAAAAAGGCTAGGACTATCCACCTCAGAGAAAAGCAGACTTAACGGCACTGGGTATAGTGTTCCCCTCAAAACAATGAACAGCAAAGGGAAAGTGGTTAGGGACCTCAGTGACTCTTTCAGTACAAGCACTAGAAGCCATCAAATAAACCTAGTGGCAGTTCAACATCTTAGAAGCCTAAGCAGAACGACATTTCAATACCGATCATTTATATGTGTAGCTCCCATAGTTTTACATAAAGAGGAAGGCAAGTTTTCCTTCAGTTACTCCAAATGTAGATATTGAAGCTAAGGACTCTGAAGGAAAATTGAGAGTGTACACACAGACAACACATACCAAAGACACGTCAACAGGTTTAAGAGATACACACACAAAACCTTTCACTACACAGAATCACAGAATGGTTGAGGTTGAAATGGACCTCTGGAGGTCATCTGGTCCAACCCCCTCTGCTATAACATAGCCAACTAGAGCCAGTTGCCCACTACCATGTCCAGGCCCTTTCAGTATCTCGAAGGAGGGAGACTCCACCACCCACCTCCGTGGATGGCCCGTGCCAGTGCTCAGTCACCCTCACAGTAAAAAAGTGCTTGCTGATGTTCAGAGGCAACCTCCTGTGTTTCAGTTTGTGTCTCTTGCCTCTGGTCCTGTCGCTGGGCACCACCGAAAAGAACTTGGCTCCTCCTTCTTTGCACCTTCCCTTCAGGTATTTGTACACATTGATAAGATCCCCCTGAGCGTTCCCTTCTCCAGGTGTCACAGCTCTCTCAGCCTTTCCTCATAAGCTTCAGTACCTTAATCTTATCAGTGGCCCACTGATGGACCCTCTCCAGGATGTCCATGTCTCTCTTGTACTGGGGAGCCCAGAACTGGACCCAATACTCCAGGTGTGGCCTCACCATTGCAGAGTAGAGAGGAAGGATCACGTCCCTCAACCTGCTGACAGTTTGTCTAATGCAGCCCAGGATACCACTTGCTGCCTTTGACAGAAGGGCACATTGCTGGCTGATTGCTGGCTCAACTTGGTGTCTATGTATCTAAAAGCATACTCTCATGATACACAGAAGAAGGACTTAAGAGTGCCTCCACTAAATACAGACTAAAAGATTTTGAAACTATGTAAGACTGTGAGGCTGAAATTATATGAGGTTGTAGCAGCACTAAAATCTCAATCATTATGTGTCTGTGATACAGCTTAAGTTGATCACTCCAGGACATTTCTAAATCTTGTTTAACATTACTTCATGACACATCCTTAGAGTCAACTATCCCGTGGGAAATTTTTTATCTTGAAATATGTCACTTCTTGGATTACTCAAAAAAATAGATGCAAACAGATTGTTTCCTAAATAATCTTGTCCTGCGAGTGTGGAAGGACAAAACCAAGTTCAACATGCACATATCTCAGGTGTTGTTTCTACTGATGTAGTATTCAATTTCAAGCAAACAAAAAGACAAAGCAAGCTAACCTCTCGGTTTAAGTAACAGTGAAATGAGTTAGGAAAATGCAGTCTGAGTTTTAAGACAGATTGTATCTTTAAATGATGTAAGGACCATCTGCCAATAAGGGTCTAAAAATCCCAGCCATTCCGCTAGCAGAAGTAACAGCAACCATAAGCCTTGCCTTCAACTTCTGGACACACCTCACTTTACAGAAAAGAAGAAAGCACAATATTGCCAAATTGTTTCTTAATTAGGGATGTTAATACCAAATTTAAACATCACTAAAGAAGAGGATTCTTACACTGCAGGACTGCTGGAGAAGTAAAGATTCAGCCTCTTCAGAAATCATCCAGTTTCAGAAAGAGGAAGCGGGTCAGGAAGTAAGAAACCTTCCTGTTTAAGACAGAAGACAGGACATCTTGATAGCAAAATTACTTGATTTACAGGAGGGCCAACAAAATCTACAACGTCTTCTTAAGCTTGAAAATCACTTCAGCTAGAGGAGTCTGAGGAAATGTATTTATCAACCTTTCTGATGAGGAAATCAGAAAGGTACGAAACATAGATCCTGGAAAGAGATAAGTCCTCTGTGGGCTCTCAGAAGGGAAAACACCCAACACCACACACACACACACACACACACACACCCCCAAGTGAGTATTTTTTTTAAATTGATTTCTAAAGCAATGGGGTTGAGACTCTGGGATGTCCTTAGAATCCACGAGAGAAATTCTACAGCATTTTCCTGTTTGAAAAGTGTCAGGGATTACAGATGGCCAAGTCAGATAAAAGTTTGGAAATGTCTCTGAAAACAGATGTTGAAATGGAATGACTGGTAACATTGGTAACAAAGAGAACAAATTAATACAATTTCTGTGTGCAGTCTCAGAAGATCAGTCTCTGTCATAGTGATGCTACTAGTGAGTGCTAGCAATAAGATTCTTGCCCTTGTCTTAGGTTTCTGATGCAAATACAAAAATTCACCTAAGAAAAAGAGTGGAACAAACATAAGCGGTGGTAAGTCTTTAAAAAAACCCTGCACTGCGAAGTTACCAGAAAATTCTTGGACAAAAGAAATACCTCGGCAGTAACACCACTAGTAAGTCTCATCCTTCCAACTGCAAATTTCCAGTGACATATTGCATGTCTTTGGTGAGCATGAGAACTGCAATCAGTTGTACCACTGATGTGGTAACTGAGCAGATAGTCACAGTTGGAGCTCAGACAGGTTTATAAAGCAACTTTTTGTATTACTTGATATTCTGCTCTTTGGGCAGAAATCAATCCTTAAATTCTTGGGGGAAGGAATCCCCTGTAAAGATTATATCTGTCAAGACAATTAGCATACATATTTTGCCAATAATAGTTTGGTATAACACTGTATTTTAGCTAGTGGAAAACGTCTGTAGCAACACCATCAGTAATTCCTGACTTTTCCCAACATTACTTTTTTAAATTATTTCTTTTATAGGTAGAATTAACAATGAAGTGGTATTTAGCTATGTAAAAAGTGAGCTATGATTATATTGAGGGTTATCTTCCATCTGTTGACCCTCCTAGAGCCCACTGCAGAGAAGGCAGCGTTTTGCCATGCTGTATAAGCAGACACCATGTAAGCTGCATTTATACATGCCAGTGGCATTCGTTCAGAAATACTTTTGAGGCTGATTGATACTATAAAATTTTAATGACGGTCTAGACTGGTTCACAGAACCACACTACAGAAGTAGCGAAGAATTCATTTCTTTAGAAGTTCCAGGAACTACTTAGAATTATCATGGAATTGAAGTATGTGAAGCTGTATACACTTCAATTAGGATGGAAAGCAAGCTGCCAGAAAAGAAAGACCACATGAGACCAACATGTGAGAGAGCAGAAACGGGTGAAGACTAATCAAGCAGCTTGATCAAGTAAAGAGAATCTGGCTTCACTAGTACAACGTTTGAAGTGTTGTAGTGAAGGGTAAGTCATTCGAGGCTATAGCAGTAGCCCATAAAGTGTTCAGAGGAAGGAAGCTGGGTGTCTCAAAGTCCTTCCTGAGATGTCTGTGCTTCTGAAAGAAGCTATGGCCTTTAGAATCAACCTTCCTTTCCTTTTCTGAATCACCTCAATCCTCTGTTACATTTCATGTTTATGTGGTCCAGTAACAGCGGCAGGTAAGCAGGAAGAATTAAGTATCCCAAGCGGGAACTGTGGTCAAAGCTGTTGAAGAACTAACTCTGCTGTATTTTCTGCTTCTCCTAGCCTTGTACAACTCCTCTGAGCTGCGATGACCTGAGATCACCCCTGCTGATGAGAACATTCTGGCTGTACTGAAAACACTTTGAGAGAAACCATCCCTTGCATAGGTCAAGGAGGTTATCACTTTGAAGTCCTGGATAATTTCTGTCTTACCCTTCTCTATGGCAGACTATGCAGAGCTAGGAGCTAACCCCATCGGTATTGTGTTTCAGGAACTTAAGCTCTGATGAGTTTCTTCCATAAATACTACAGACCAAGAGCGTACATGATAATGCAAAGGACATACCAATGAATGATAAGGAGGAGAAGGAGATGCTTAATCCTCAGTGAGTGGAAGATACAGTAGGGAAATGACATCTTGACCTTTAGATGCTCCTCCTCTTTATGGATATCTTCAGAGCCACTCCTGTGTAACTGCTGAGTATGACAAATCAGTCGAGGAACTTGCTGATTTTGTCATGAAAAATTCATAGAGTTGCAACCACTGATCTATGCTAGCTTCTAGTTTAAAAATTACATAGACTGACTACAGGTTTCTTCTCTGTTCTTCACCAAAGCAGTAGAGGTGGGATATGTGTTGGCTGGCTGAATAAAACATCCTTCTACAGAAGGCATAGTATTGTATTTAAAACCAACCAAAAATGCAAAAAACACATGCCAAAGACTTATACTACAATGTCAGTCTGAAGAGAATTTGAAGAGGATTCTGACCTCATTCATTCCACAGTGATAGTCTTAAGGATTTAAGTAGGAATGTCCTTGCAATGTTCAATAAAGGCCTTATAAAGACAAACAGTGTCATTGGGAGTTACGCAATATGGACAGCAGATTACTCCAGGTGATTAGATAAAACAAAAGGGAAAAATACACTGTTAGCGAGAAACAGAAAGGTATTTTCTTAATTTTTCTTTTTAATTAACTCTGTAAACAGCTAAACTAGTCAAAATTCTGATGTGCTGCGTAGCTGAGAAAACCCAATTTATGTCAAAGAATACGAAAACATCTATTGACAACAGGACCAATTTGGCAATTTGACTTATTGACCAATTTATCATTTAGCATTAGATTAACCAATCCATAAACTATATTGTAAAAATCATCACCAAATACATCCATCGAGTGATCATTTGGAGAAGTAAAGCATAAACTATGGAAAACTAACTGAAGACGGGGTGTCTGAATAATGTAATGCCAATACATTACTGGAAACCATAACTATGTAACTTGTTTAAAATGGTGACAGTGAGAAACAAAACTAATTACAAGGAAGAAGGATGAAAAAATTTAGGAAGTGGCAACGATGAGATGTCAACCAAAGAAAGACTTTATAAACTGAGAAAAAAACAAACCCAACTATCTTGGTCAAGATACAGACATAAAATATGTGCTACTGAGATGGAAGCTACCTTTCACCCTCCACTATGATTAGCCTGAAAGCAGATGCCTGAACTTCACTGTGGAAGAGGTGATAATAAAACATCAGAAGCACAGAACCCAAAGCTTTTTTTGCTTCCATCAGGTAAAAGACACAATCAGATCACGAAAAACTGAAAGGATCACCACAGCTGACCAACAGAAACATTAGGTTAATGCTAAAGCCATTACAATAGTCTATTATTAGTGCCCTCAGAACTGCATGATAAGCATCACCAGAAATATACATATCCATCCTCATGTTAGAATCATACAATGGTTTAGGTTGTAAGGGACCTTAAAGATTGTCTGGTTCCAAACCCCCTGCCACAGGCAAGGACACCTCCCATCAGACCAGGCTGCTCAAAGCCCCATCCAGCCTGGCCTTGAAGACTTCCAGGGATGGGGCATCCACAACTTCCTGAGTAGCCTGTTCTAGTGCCTCACCACCCTCACAGTAAAGAACGTCTTCCTGATATTTAACCTAAATTTACTGTCTTGCAGTTTGAAGCCACTACCTATCACTACATGCCCTTGTAAAAAGTCCCTCTCCAGCTTTCTTGTAGGACTTCTTTAAGTACTGGAAGGCTGCTACAAGGTCTCCCTGGAGCCTCCTCTTCTCAGGCTGAACAACCCCAACTCTCTCAGCCTGTCTTCATAGCAGAGGTGCTCCAGCCCTCTGACTACCTTCATGGCCCTCCGCTCAACCTGCTTGAACAGGTCCATGTCCTTATGCTTGGGGCTCCAGAGCTGCACACAGTATTCCAGGTGGGGTCTCATGAGAGCAGAGGGGCAGAATCACCTCCCTTGACCTGCTGGCCATGCTGCTTTTGATGCAGCTCAGGATATGTTTGGCCTTCTGGGCTGCAAGTGCACACTGCTGGCTCATGTTGAGCTTCTCATCAGCCAACACCCCCAAGTCCCTCTCCTTAGGGCTGCTCTTGATCCATTCTCCACCAAGCCTGTATTTGTGCTTGGGATTGCCATGTTCAGGGAATAAGAGAAAGCAATCCCAAGCTTTAACCTTGTTAAAGGGAAGAGGAACAAGCTTCCAAAGCAGAGTTTTCACCTCCACATTTGAGAACGACTCTACTGAATGCCCTGTCATCTCAGAGCTACTAATGCCATATTCTTTTGTTCCAGCTTAGAGCAGGCAGATCCATATGTGCATCCCCACTTCTAGGCCAGTCAGAGACTTTGATGGAATACTTATGCTTTTCTTGAAATCATCTGCTTTACTGAAAGGTTGAACTGCGTGTGGCAGACATTTCCTAACTTATCGCTATCTATTAGAAAAGCATCATTCAATTATTGTCTATCAGCTCTTCGGCTCTGGACTCCAGTCTAAGCATATAAATGCTCTACGTTCTAGGTAGACAACCATAAGCTCCAGGACAAAATTCCAGAAGACACCATGCAAATTACAAGTCCTCTGTCCTTTAAAAGATCTAGCAATTACTGAAGTCTTCACAGGCAGGGAATAAAGAAAGGAATCCCAGTATACACCTGCTATGCACCTTCCCAACAGTTTTATCAAGAAAAGGTTTCTTGTAGAATTGTGAACAAAATATATTGATAGAATCTAACAGATGGTCAAATTTCAGCCATCCTCCATAAAGTTTAACTAAAGTCTAACCAACTATGTCAAATAAAGAGCATTGGCTAATATGACATCATATGCTCGTACAGTTTATTTTACAGATGTATGTATGTATAAAAATGGAGGAAGATAGATATTTATCTATTCATAACCCCAAAGTTGATAAGATTTTCTAAGCTGCTGCACAGCAGCAAAATAATACTCCTAAAACTCCGTGCTCATTCTAAATCCCTGTATGAATGACAACACCCTCGAAAGTCAACATCCTACAATGGATTTCTCTGTCCTTCAAGTCAGCACTACAAAGCACTTAGGGTAGAACTGAAAATACTGGCTTTGTAATCATACCCAGCTCTTGCCTATGCTTTTGCAGGATGGGTCCCATCCATAGCTCTGTAGCAATGGCAGTCCAGAATTCTCATGATTGAAGGAAGATTTGGGAAGAAGTGAGAAAAAAAAGGGGAGAGGGCATACTAGAAGAGGAGACATACTTGAATAGATCTGTGAAATTTTTTTTATCAACTTTAATAACCCATAACACCAAGCATGTGAAGAGAAGAGTGTTCAGAGACATAAAGGCCACTAAAGTATGCACTTTTAGTGCACCTGCCATGAAAGAGAAGTCCACAGTATTGTCAAAAAGGTTATGATAAAAGAACTGAACATAATCTCTCATCAGAAAAAGTAAAGAAGATACAAACTGCACAGTAACTATTTCTGAGCATACTGAGCAACAACACAGTAAACTTCCTGCTACTAAATTTAGATCAGAAATTAGGTTATTACCCATCAGAGAATGGATGTTAATAACCTTGCAGTTTCTCAGCTTTGAATTTAATCTTAAAGTATCAGAAAGATTGAGATACTAAAGAGCATTCAAGGACCTACCAAAAGACAGTCAAATCCTGTAGAACATGAATCTAACAAGTTTCCCAGTTTTTGGGAAAAACTGTATCTGTAAAGTTCAGGTCCAGGTTCTCTCTAAAAAATTTGTAACTCCTTCAGAGTTCCATTTAGAAAATCTTGAGAGTCAAAATTACCAACTCAGACATGGCATAAGTAAGCAAACAACAAAATTTCTAACATTAAATAGGTTAACATTAAATAGGTTTAATTATTAACATTAAATAGGTCAGAAAGAGTTAATTTAAGTTTTAACTCCATCATAATGACCAAGAGGGTGAAGTTCAGAATTTTGTTAATGCATTCCCCTTCTCACCGTACTGTTTCTAGACGCTCTCTAAGTTTCCAGTTCTAGTAAAGACCCAGAAATCAATAAACAGATCTCAACCTTCCAAGAAACTACCTGGATTGCTAACAGAAGTAGAACAAATTAACTAAATAATTGATATATGTTCTGTTGTTCATTATGACCTTAAATATCAAATGACTTCAGGTGAGGGTCAGAACCATGGTAATACATTCCAATAGGAGCAAGACTATGCTTAGTTTGGGGACTGAACTTACAACCTTATCTTAACAGCTGTTACTAATTTGTGCAAATTAAGTCCTCAACTCCCCACTCCAAGAGAAACCCAGTAATAGGAAATGCTCGTTTTAGGGGCAGATTTCAGTAATGTGTTTTGAGCCAGCTTATTGGTCTTTTCAAAATGCTCCAATGCTTTTACATGGGTACTAAACCCAAACCTTTAAAGTCTAGAAGGTAACAAAGCTGATACTCAGGAAAAATTTACATGCAAAATACAAGAATGGTATAGGTAATTTCATTTCCATAACTATCATATTCATTTCTTCTCAGATATTAAAGTACGGCTAGAAAAGACCACATTCTTTGTTTCACATTATACAGTAATAAAAAAAGTACTACTTATGACAAAAAGGTGGGAGTAGGGTACATCCTGATACTTTAAACCTGTAGTCTGATGGAGTGATCTAGCAAGAGCTGACAAGTCCCTCTAGCTAAATATATGTTTCATTATGTATTAAGATTTTGAATGCAATTATTCTATTTACATGGTTACATATTGCATTTGAGTTCCTTTTCAACAGTAAATATGCAACAGTGTTGAATATCTACAAAGTTGTGGTTTCACTGTAGTTTAAACAAAACAGTTATATTATTTCAATAACCTGCTGAGGTTAATAAAAATCTATCTGCTTCCAGATGTCATTCTGTTAAACAGAACTGGAGGACCTAAAATATTACCCTGGTAGCACTTTCTTTCTAAATTTTAGATTAAAACTTTCACAAAACATGTATTATGGCATAAGCATCACTTTGTGAGCAAGCATGTATACTTTATTGTTTTGAATCTTACCTAGATATCTCTGCTTGGGAATTCTTCTCTCCATCAACTGTAAATGGTGATGCTCCAGTTAATAATTCATACATGAGAACACCAACACTCCACCAATCAACAGCCTACAGAACAACAGTAATTAGGTATGTTACGATATGTTAAAGTAAAACTGTTAACAAAAGAATGCACCCAGAAAACAACTTGCAAAGGAAGAACCCACCTATCAATACAAAGGCAAACCTGGATACAACAAAGCATAAACAACTGCAGTAATGACTGGAGGTATTTTTTATGATAAATTAATTTTATTTTGAAATCTCTCCACTTAGTTTCTTCAACTAATTTCTCAAGTTGAACTCTTTCCACTGACTACTAAAGTTCCTTCTCCCCCTCCCCCCAAATTAATTTTTATTTTTATTGTTGTGAAGTGGTAAGAATTCTAAAACGTACTCAAAATAACAGAGGAACCTGAGCCTTGCCAAGAAGTAGTGGAACATAAGCTTTTTGGAGCTTCAGAATGAAACTAAGAAACTTTCAAAAAGCACAATTTATGAGTACCAGTCACAGTTAATCAGGGCACCTGAAAATGCTATAGAATTTTATCTTATATTCCCTGTGATTTTTTGCTTCCCATATACTAATCATATTATTTGTATCTCTGATATCCCACAACTTAGAAAATACTTCTCTCTTTCAAAAGAAAAGATGCTACTCTGAATAATAAAGGAAGCAGTTTAGTCATTTCAACACAATTAACGTAACTACAGGTGTTTGAATTTCTCAGTTTTACTTCCATGAAATTTGCAAATCAATGAATCAAGTTCTGCTTTACATATGTTGACAACATTAATACAGTACAGGAAGACAATTAGTGAACTGATGACAATTTGGCTTCATATTTTAGTTTTTTTTGTTTCAAGATACATAAAATCTAATGTTTCATAAATTCAGCCGAGTGTCTAGAAGAACTAGCTGAAGAAGTCTCTGTACTGTTAGTAATTATCTTTGCAAATACACAATGATCAAAGAAAATCCCAGAAAAATAATTGTTTCTTGGCATGTGTTTTTTCAAAAGAAAAGAGGATCTCCGCAATCAGAAACCAAACCTTAAAAAAAAAAATATTGAAATTCTAGAGCAAGTCTTTTAGACGAACAATACAACTATCTAGAAGAGATTACAAATCAAAAACATTGATTTACGAGAGCATAGCACACTAATGCAGGCTTGTTTCCTCTTTTTTAAATAAGACCTTTGAGTTGCTAGGTATGTAGTTAATATGAAATACACTAAAAACCTTCTAACACTGCGTCACAGGACATTGCCACTGGTAAGGCAGGTTGTGTGGTGTAAACAATTACCATCACATAGGTAACGGCAAAATCACCCTTATTTACCAGCTGACATTTGGTATCAAACTGTGAAGCTATTTCTTACAGAATACTGTATGGCTCTGCACTACATCTAATGAAAGTATCAGATAGAACCAATTAAAGATAACAGAGCAAATTCCTCTTTAAATTTGCAATAATACCGAACTTTGTAAGCACTATAGAAGACAGAATCGCAATTCAAAGTGACTGATGCATTGGAGAGATGCTCTCAAACTGGCAAGACTAAACTAAGAAATAGAGTGCAGGGAAGAGCTTCAATTCCTAAGTTTGTAAAATTCCATTTTTAATAAAGACTAGGCAAGCAGTATGGTAAAACAAGATGCAGAGGTTATAGTGGAATAGAAAGTAGATGTGAGACGACCAAGTGGAAAGAACAAGCACATTCCATTTTATATTTAACAGAAGAATCGGGGAGGTAATCATCCTGCTGTACTTCAAACTGCCAACTTTTGGCTGAAACACTGTGCCTACTACAGCGCGCCCTACCTGAAGAAATATACAGGCAAACTCACACCAAGAGAGAAGCAGGATGCATACACAAGGAGAAGAAAGAACTTTCTCAGGCAAAGTCAGACTGAGTCCGGTTAGTCCAGCTAAGGGAGATGGAGGGTGACATAACATTTTCCAGTGCTTAAAAGGGCTGTTTTAAGAGAAACTGTGATCAACTATACTCCATGACCCCAGAGAGAGAAAGGCAAGTCAACTCAACCTACAGCAAAAAAAGCCCAGGGATTAAATATTCTCTAAAGTTTCTCAGTATAGTAAGCAATCAGAATAATTTACCTAGGAATATTGCAGAATTCTTTTGGGGAGCAGGTTTTTTTTGTGTTTTAAATATCACTTGTGAATTACGTTTGTCTTGCTCTTTCCCATCAATTACTGACACTTTAATTCATAATAAAACTTGAGCCTCAAGCTAAACAGAATTAACTTTTACAATCTGAGAACATTTATAACATTAACAACATTAATAACCCACTCCATACTTCAAGACAGGTAATAGATTTTCCTGATGTACAATTTCAAAAATATATCAGAATTAGCCACAAAACAGTAATTTTTCTACTTTGAACAAAATAATCTTTTATTTAAAAGGAAGTATCAGCTAAGTGTTTTCATCCCACTACACCTTTAGAACAAAATTTTGGACAGAATGTAAGTGAGCTGCAATACCTTTATAAATATGCCTTAAGATTAAAAACTGCAAATACATCATATTGATGTTTGTAAATATATGTAATAATCTATTCTAGGACAACCTGAAATAAGGCACATTTAAATCAGACACATTTTACAAAAACCCCTCCGTCTGAACAGCAGTGTTGCCTAAAGAATTAATTTCTTTTCAGTGATAAACTTAGATAGAACATACCTTATCATGTCCCGTATCTCCTCCTCTTACGATATCTGGAGCCATGTATTCTATTGTTCCACAGAAGGAATATGCTCTCTCATTCTAGCAAAAAAAGAAAATAAAATTCATGTCAAACAATTATATTATACAAATCATATGGGACAGATATGGCTAACAGCTCCAAGATGCTGGCAGCAATTCTTCTCCAAATAGCTCAGAACTGCTAGCTAAATCATATTCCATCATATGTAGCGATGTATCACATAATGCTACAGAATATTTAGTCTTCTACGAAAAAATGAAACATCATAGGTTTGTGTGGCAGTCTAAGATAAGCACACAAAAATTAATGTACTGATATTAAAAGAACATTCCCATAACTCTAAACGATCTATACATTTCAGAACTACCCAAGATTCCCCAAGGTAATACAGACACACATTCTGAAGGCTGCAATATCAATAGTCTAGACAACAAATGAAACCTTTCCATTAAAAAGAACATTTCATTGTAAGATGTACAATTTGACTAAATTGGATACAAGATCCTTTGGGTTCCCCATATTTAGGAATTTACTATGACCTCTAGAAAAGGTTTTCTTTCACAACACACACACAGATAAAAACCACAACATTCTCTCAAGAAGAGACTTGGAGAGAGACAAGAGAGAGAAAGAGAAAGGCAGACAGACAGAGTTGTAAATTTAATTTTATTCTACACACTGAAGTTATTGCCTTGACTATGTTCAAAACTAAGCTGCTTTCACAGGCATGTATAACTGTTCCCTGTTAGCGATTTACCTTTGAGGTCAACATGAGGTCATGCTGTACCTTGCTAATGACGAAAGCACATGTGTTTGGGCCATGCAACATTGTTCCTCCCTTATCCTTCAAGCTTCTAGCATTTTGGGGAGAGATCCTGACAGGTCCTTTAAAGAAGAGTGTTCAAAAAAGCAAATATTTCAAAAGTCAGGTTTTACATTTGTAGATTCAGATTTGGAGTTTAAAACAGGTGCTATATCAGAAAATGTGCTACACTAATGAGAGGAAGCTTCTAAAAGTAGAAATAGTGCTCAGTGCTACCCCGAGGCATAAAAATTAAACAGTCCAACAGCATATTATTAAATTGTATTTATTAAAATACATATACTGTGACTGGTTTTGGGGGGTAAAATTCTGAGTTCAAAATAGTTATAGGCCTCATTTTGTTCAAATATTAACTTGAAATACTAACTTTGAGACAAAAAACATAAAATAATAAGCTTTTCATGATTCCACTTTCTATTGACACAACTATCGTTCCTCTTTGATTATATCTTCCAGTACCTGTTATCTAAAAGAAGAATAGTGTGATCAAAAGCAAAACCAAAAAAATTCAGAAATTCCTAGCCTTCCATCCTGGCGTCAGCCAATCTAAGCTATTCACGTATCCCTCTGTCCATTTTTCCTTCAGCAGAGAGGGAGGGAGGGGGGAAGAAGGGGAAGAAGGAAAAAGGGAGTGAAAAATACAAAATGAAACTGTTCTTCACTTGCTACCTCTCCAAAGAATAAAGGTAATGCAGCCAAGCTGAGATTTATGAAAACAATTTATAATGATAATATATCAAAAGAAATGGATGAAAACTATCTTCATTTCGTTAGCTGCAAATTCAGCAAATCATCCACAGAATTATGTCTTTTTTGTCTCCACATTGTGTAATAAAGCTAGGCTAAAAGATAGTACAGTGAGAAGAAACAGACTGGGGAGTTGTATAGGAACGTATACAATGGTACAGCAGAACCTTTATGATCTCAGGTACCTTTTGCTAGTAAGAAGGCCCACTAAAACATTTCAAAACATGCACAGTTATTAGTAGTAGCTTTTTTGAGGAACAATTGCAATCCTTACTGAACATGATTGGTTCTGATTTTCAGTTATATTTACTTTTTACCTTTTACAATGATTTGAGGTTTTAATATGAAAAATGGAATTTCTGAAGCAGTATTTGAAAATTAGTTTCCTTCGTGTCTATTTTTTTGTCCCTTGCAAAATTCAGTATTTAAATCCCAAAAATAATTTTGGAAGTTTAAAACATTGGTATTGTATCATTTAAAATAATTTCTTATAATCAAATTTCAATATAAAAAACTTATACTGTAAGTCACAAAGAGGCATTTATAAATTGAAAACACTCTGGGATGTGTTTATAATGAGGTTTATAAAACCCCCAACTTCTCATCCACATAGGTAAGTACTTGTATCCTCTAGCTCTTGATTCCTTTCCAGTTTAGAAGTGGTCTACTGCTGAAATTCAAGGTTGAACAGAGCCAAGAAGAACAAAGAACAAAGCAGATTAGTATCACAGACAGAGTTCTTAGCAAGAAATTAAGTAGTAAATTGGAACTCAGCATTAGGTAGGGGAAAAATGGACCCACTGAGCATTTTCTTCATAATCAACACTGATTTGCCATCACATATACTGGCATCATATTACAGGAGCCCTGTTGGAACCAGCTTATGATTGTTACAAGGTGACTATTAAGAAAACACACTCTGATACCAACTATTTATAGTTCCTTATTTAACCACACAAAAAAACTGAGGGCTACAGCACTCCCCAGAACATTAATAAAGCTTTGCCTGACAGCAAAGCATTCTGAGTCAACTAAAAATTGACGTAGATTCGCCTTCATCAGATGCCATAGCAAGACTTGACTTCAGACAGTTGACATCACAAAGTCTGGATACCTCCTTGTTAGACACCCCTGTTTATGTTGTGTTTTATTAACTTAAGTCCCAACAACAACATCTATCTGTAACTTACAGAACACATTTTTTATAGTATTAAGTTTCACTAGGAGTACTTATGTAAATTTGTCATAGTTAAATGTACCTCTTATAGGGATTCACTACTAGTCTTTACTATTATACGTTACATGCAGGTTTAAACCATTTTCAGAGAATGTTACCTCCAATAACAGTTTCCTTTTTTGTCCCATTCTGGGCTCCCCAGTACAAGAGAGACATGGACATACTGGAGAGGGTCCAGCAGTGGGCCACTGAGAAGATTAAGGTACTGAAGCTTATGAGGAAAGGCTGAGAGAGAGTTGTGACTGTGACACCTGGAGAAGGGAATGCTCAGGGAGATCTCATCAATGTTTACAAATACCTGAAGGGAAGGTGCAAAGAAGGAGGAGCCAAGTTCTTTTCGGTGGTGCCCAGCGACAGGACCAGAGGCAAGAGACACAAACTGAAACACAGGAGGTTGCCTCTGAACATCAGCAAGCACTTTTTTACTGTGAGGGTGACTGAGCACTGGCACGGGCCATCCACGGAGGTGGGTGGTGGAGTCTCCCTCCTTTGAGATACTGAAAGGGCCTGGACATGGTAGTGGGCAACTGGCTCTAATTGGCTATGTTATTAGCAGAGGGGGTTGGACCAGATGACCTCCAGAGGTCCCTTTCAACCTCAGCCATTCTGTGATTCTGTGACAAAAAGTCACCGTAAGTTGCATTACACCATTCATTTGTGAAATCACCTTTCAGTCACAAATCAAGTATGCAGTTCCCCCCCAAATTTCAAAAATTACAATCAAACTCCATTTTGTATTTTGCTCCCCCAAATTTACATTTCATTCAACTTTATAATATGAATCCAAATTCCATTATTAATTTCATGTTATGAGATGTAAGACAAGAAAGGAAGTTATTAAACAACAACTGAACTTGGATTACCTACAGGTGAATGAATTCTCACTGAATATGCACATCTTGCAACCACTCGAGCTTAAGAATTTTTTGCATAACACAATTTTCTTCCCTCACTCAGCATGCATGCCTTAAACATTGTGGCTCCCTCTTCTGAGCTGCAGAACAGCAAGCACACAGACACTAATGGAAGGAAACAAAAGTGTGGCTAACCCATCTTTAATAACTCGATATAACAATATTGTCTTTGTCTTTGAAAGAGAATCATTATGTTTGTTCTCAATCAGCAGTGCTTCCATGTTTAGAGATAATCTGGAGGTAGTCTTCAGTCTTCCAGCACACAACAGCTGGTTTTGATTTCTGTTTTTTCTTCAGCATAATTCCTGAATCTTTATGCAAGTCTAGTTTCTAGTAAAGGTATACAGAGCGACTACTTCAAACTGGTTAGCTGCTTAAGTGTGCAACAGCTTTTCATGAAGCCACTGATATAAAGAGAATTTTGTTTGAGTTCTGTATCAGTGAACACAGACAGGTTCACCTGGACAGCCAGGCAGCTCACTTTGTTAAGTTATATTCCCTTAACACTTATTCTTCAAGATGAGACACACACTGACACTGTAGATATGCCTATATGTATTACCAGATTGTTTTTAATAAATACTCTAGTACTACACATGGGACAGACCTCTAACTTTGTGCACTCATGGCAACATAAAAAAAAAAAAAAAAAGAGTGCACTGCCTTCTTTCCAAGTTCCTTGCAATCATTCTGACTGATCCCAGTGAAATGTAACTGCTTTAACTTGTTGGGGCACTTTCACTACCACGTCTATATGACCCCTACAACCTCTTCTCCAGATTATCTTTTTTAGTATTCTATTTTCCTTTTCCTTCATCAAAAAATAAAAGGATTTGTCTTCCAACCAGAAAATGCTGACAGCACCTAGCCACCAAGCAGCTTTAGGACAGGGAATTAGAATTCTGTGACTGTCCAAGATGGAGAGGTGTAATGCAGATTAGCGTTCATCCTAGAAGACAGTCTTCACCAAAGGAAAAAACCCCTCAGAGCAGTGTCTTCTTTGCTAAGACTATGTGCACTGACCTTGGCAGGTTGACGACAATTACACCATTGCCAGAGATCAAAAAACCTAGCTCCAGAATTCAATCAAAAGTGCTGCCAGAAGGATGGAGGTCTCGCATCATCATGCTCTTGATGGTCTTGCGGTATCTTCACTTGGCCCTGCTTTATAACCAAGGAATGCCAGATAGGCATTTGAAACTACCTGAAGTTGTAGAAAGCAGATGTATAAACTTTTCTCCTCAAAGACAGGGAGGATTTACTTATGCCTTCAGAGTTCTCTAATGAGATTCTTCATCAAGTAAAAAAAGCACGTTAACAGTGGAAAAAAAGCAAGAGGAAGAAACTCCATTTCTCTGTAGAGACTAATCAAACTCACCACATCGACAGTGAAAGCCTGACTGACAGAGAAACGGTCACTGCTATAATCACAGAATCACAGAGTCACTTAGGTTGGAAAAGACCTTTAAGATCATTGAGTCCAACCATAAACCTAACACTGCCCAAACCACCCCTTAACCATGTCCCCCAGCACCACCTCTACTCATCTTTTAAATACCTCCAGGGGTGGCGATGCCACCACCTGCCTGGGCAGCCTGTTCCAATGCCTGACAATGCTTTTGGTGAAGAAATTTTTCCTAACATCCAATCTAAACCTCCGCTGGCATAACTCGAGGCCATTTCCTCTTGTTCCATGGCTTGTTACTTGGCAGAAGAGACCAACCTCCCACCACGCTACAACCTCCTTTCAGCTAGTTGTAAAGAGTGATAAGGTCTCCCCTCAGCCTCCTTTTCTTCAGGCTAAATAACCCCAGTTCCCTCAGCCGCTCCTCATAAGATTTGCTCTGTAGATCCCTCACCAGCTTTGTCGCCCTTCTCTGGACACGCTCCAGCACCTCAATGTCCCAAATACTGTGGCACCCAAAACTGAACACAGCACTCAAGCTGTGGCCTCGCCAGTGCTGAGTACAGGGGCATAATCATTTCCCTGCTCCTGCTGGCCACACCATTCTTGACACAGGCCAAGATGCCATTGGCCTTCTTGGCCACCTGGGCACACTGCTGGCTCACGTTCAGCCGACTGTCTACCAGGACCCCCAGATTCTTTTCTGCCAGGCAGCTTTCCAGCCACTCCTCCCCAAGCCTGTAGCGCTGCCTGGGGTTGTTGTGACCAAAGGGCAGGACCCCGTATTTGGACGTGTTGAACCTCATCCCATTGATTTCCGCCCACTGATCCAGCCTGTCCAGATCCCTCTGCAGAGCCTTCCTACCCTCAAGCAGATCAACACTCCCGCCTAATTTGGTGTCATTTGCGAACTTACTGAGGGTGCACTCAGTCCCCTCATCCAGATCATCAATAAAGATATTAAACAAGACTGGCCCCAAAACCGAGCCCTGAGGAACGCCGCTTGAGACCTGACACCAACTGGATTTAGCACCGTTCACCACAACTCTCTGGGCTCGGCCATCCAGCCAGTTTTTAATCCAGCGAAGAGTCCACCTGTCAATGCCATGGGCTGCCAGCTTCTCTAGCAGAATGCTGTGGGAGACTGTGCCAAAGGCCTTACTAAAGTCCAAGCAGACAACATCCACAGCCTTCCCTTTATCCACCAGGCGGGTCACCTGGTCATAAAAGGAGATCAGGTTGGTCAAGCAGGACCTGCCCTTCATGAATCCATGTTGGCTGGGCCTGACCCCCTGGTTGTCCTTCACATGCCGTGAGTGCTCTCAGGATGAATTGTTCCATTATCTTTCATGGTACTGAGCTCAGGCTGACAGGTCTGTAGTTGCCTGGATCCTCCTTCTGGCCCCTCTTGTAGATGGGCATCACATTAGCAAGCCTAATACAACGATACGCCCTTGAGAGTACACATCCTGGTCTACGGCAACACAAAGTCAGTTTAGCAACACATGCAATGGTAGCTCAGACAGCTATTAAATCTCATAACTGTTCAACAGGTCCTAACAGGGTATGTGGAACAAGAACCGTAATTCCAATGTGAACCACACAAATTAGATGAGACTTCAAGACAGCCAAGGAATCACACGTCCACAACGTGCTCCTAAAAGGCTCATCTCTACTAGGCCAAGCAGCCACCTATTTGGACAAAGGACTACTCCATTATGTCCAATTTAAAAACAGGATATGCTTTATCTCCCAGGGCCACGAAAAACTCACACAACCCAGCTGCACTGAAAATGCCCTAACACATACAAAAGGCCGTGGGAACTGGACAAAGAAATAAAGACAACAGATTCAAACAGGTGTTTCCCAACACCTGGGAGGTGAAGGGCAGCATTGTTTTATCACATGCACCTAGAGATCTGCATCTGAAAAAGAAACTGTGTTTTAATACTTGGCGGAAGACATCTTAAGCTAGGAGGACACATGTAGACAACTGTCCAAGTGTCAGGGCCAAACCAGTATTTGTAAAGAAAAAAGAGTCATCTTAAAGCAGAGGACAAGATCCCAAGGGACTGATACATGATATTACAATTCCCTCAATAAGCTGAGTTCAATAGTTCAGGGACTCAAAAAAAAAAAATCAAGTTAACTATGCCCTCTGTAAACTGAGATGTGCATAATTAGAAAGTGCATCTTGTGACTGTCATGCTTACTCACAGCATGGCAGACAGGGCATCCAAGTCAGCTTGAAGGAAAGTACAGATACCAGCTTTTGGAGCTCCAAAGCAGCCCCTGAGCAAAAGATGACCCACACTGAAAAGATCAAGACTCAAGCAGGCAAGGGCTGATGTGTTGAGTACCTCCTGAGTCAAAGGTGTCATCAATATGTTGCTGCTGAGTAATGAAGAAAATAAGATTTCTGTTTAGATTTTTGCAGGTAACCAGAAGTTACATCAAGGCAAACATAAAATCTATGCAAACATTAAGCACAAAATGCACCCATCTGTTGCCAAATTGGCTGTTTGTACAAACTGAGTCTGACCGTTTGATAGACTGAGCAAACTGGAGCATGCCATTTGACAATTGGAAAAATGGGAGCAAAACCAAAACCAAATAAAAAGATAAAAGGAAGTCTTAAGAATCCACAAGATTTTGTTTCAGAGGCCTCAGGGACAAAACTAAAAGGCATCAAAGCAAAGCACCCGAACAAAAACATGAAAGAAGACTACAGAGGTGTGAATGCTGGAAAAGGGAGTTGAGATAAAGCTAACAGAATACTAACATAGGTAAAGCAGAAGAAAACAAAACCTCCCACACCTGCAAAGAAAAAACAGATGCTGTATTTGGAGTACCTGGCACAGAATACTGGTTTTGGCTGGGATAGAGTTAATTTTCTTCACAGTAGCTACTACAGGGCTATGTTTTGGATTTGTGCTGAAAACAGTGTTGATAATGCAGGGATATTTTAGTCACAGCAGAGCAGTGCTTACACAGCATCAAGGCCTTTTCTGCTTCTCATCTAACCCCACCAGTGAGTAGGCTGGGGGTGCACAAGAAGCTGGGAGCGGACATAGCCAGGACAGCTGACCCCAAGTGACCGAAGGGATACTCCATGCCATGTGACGTCACGCTCAGCATATAAAGCTGAGGGAAGAAGGAGTAAGGGGGTGATGTTCAGACTGATGATATTCGTCTTCCCAAGTAACTGTTACGCCTGACAGAGCCCTGCTTTCCTGGAGATGACTGAACACCTGCTTGCAGATGGGAAGTGGTGAGTGAATTCCTTATTTTGCTTTGTTTGCATGCACAGCTTTTGCTTTAGTTATTAAACTGTCTTTATCTCAACCCACGAGTTTTCTCACTCTTCTGATTCTCTCCCCCATCCTACCATGGGGGAGTGATCGAGTGGCTGCTTGCCGGGTTAAGCCACAACAGGCATATTCCAAGTACGCTGTTTTATACATGTGCACCAAGCCTAAGGAGAGCACCTATTTGCCATACAAATACTGCTCTGGGAAAATGCTTCAGAGCTTGAGCTTTTGTGATTTTATCTCTAAAGTGTGAATGAAGATATGAAAAGCATACAAGTGTCCTAAGGTAGGCATTCTGTCATTTGAAGATGTGCTATTTAATGTTTAAATATACAGCCTTTGAAGTACTACTTCAACTTGACAAATTGCATTCAGACAACACGTGCCACTGCTTGGACACTTGGGTCCTGCAATCCCACAGCTTATTTTATTCACAACAGCCTTTGTGCAAACATATTTTAGCCAGAGAATTAGCCAAGAATTCACTGAAGCCATTCTTTTCAGCATTCACAATTAGGACCCACTTCAACTACATGAAAGGTCACCTTTGAAACGGAACAAACTGCTTCTGTTCTCCAAGTACTTAATGCACAAATACTTTGTTCTTAACTGAGCTGGACTACTACCCTGAACACCAGATACGACACGTTCTGAAACCATACTACTATCATATTACTTTGAACTGTGGAACTTGACTCCTTTAATTTTGCAACTTTAAAAAAACCCAAAGAAATAACCAAAGCTACTGTCCTCTAAATGTTTTTTAATAGCGTGTGTGCTCTCTCACAGGAATTCCTCGCAAATAAAAGTGATGGTAGGATATAGTCAAATGGCTTGGTTAAAACATAGAATACATAATTTCTAGTGTAAGAATTTCAAGAAATGGAAACTACACACTATTAGGGAAAGAGCACTTCTCAGATATTAAATTGGCTTGGACTTTAATTTCTTTGCATTCTGTATAAAATATTCTAGGAAAATCATTCTTCAGTGTATGCAACATTAAAAAACAACAGCGAAACCAAAACCTAGAAACACTAAGTGCTGTTGAGCCAAAGAAGACAAAGGCAACCTCTAGAGCTGCACAGTCAAGAGCTGCATTCTCTGATAGCACGTGTTTCATCTGTCAGCAACAACCCTGTGACTGAGCAGCACCTAGTGACACAGAGGGAGAGGGTGCAATGGAACAGAAGGGAACCAGGTAGCCAGACAGAAGCTCACTGAAGGCATTCAGGGCTGCTCTCAGGACTGACTCTGCACAAGTCTGCTGAAAAATTCTCCAATCCAGACAAGAATTACTTACTGGTTCTTGTGACATTTTCATTATGGAGAAATAATAGAACTACTATGCATGTTTTGGATAGGTTCTTCCACAGATGTCAGCAACAGCCTTATAAAATTCCTACGCTTGTCTGTACTTGTTAGTTGGCAAATTTAATTGCTTCGTTCACTTAATCTGACCTTGTCATTATGAAAGTTTCAAAATGTTATGACCTAGCAAGACAAGAGGAATGCTTAACTGTTGTTGGAGATACTCTGAAATTGCACATCAAGTTTAAACAATGTTTTAATCTAATACAGATATGGTCTTTCTATTTAATGTCAAGGACAATTCCTCCTTATTGCACAGGTAGTAAAATTCTCCATATCAACTTTCAGATCAGGTATACATACAGAGGAAAAATCAAACTGATGAAAAACATAGTTTAGATAAAACTCTGCATATCTTATGACTTCTCTTTAAGCAATCACTTAACAGATTATACTTCATGTGAATGTGTACACCATGTAAAGCATGTGAGCTACGACTATGTTTCCAACTCCTATAAAATACTCAGGGCTGCAAGTAAAATCCACTACTCTTCTGTGAAAACACCTCTCACCTCCAATAAATTGGAAGCAGTCTGCACGTAATATATATAACCAAAAAAAAGGCAGTCTCCAGAAGATTTAAATTTTCAAACCAACCTTTTTGAACTGGTGAAGTTACGATCAATATAAAGACCTTGCTCTGGATTCTATTCAGTGAATAAACATCCTAACTAATGAAAATCTGCAGTCTTGACTGCCATTCATAAGTCTTTACAATCCAAGTTTTCTTCTCTGATGGAGGATAAGTCTTCTTATATTACCAGGTACATGGCACGTGGTAATTTCTTGAGAGATAAAGATGCCAAAAAAAGACATCCTTGCACAGGGATGAGACAAAATTGGGGAAGGGAACACATAGAACAGAAATGAATGGCAGATGTTAAAATTTCTTGAACACGACAGCATTGTAATTCTTGCACAAAACAGTGCATTTCCGACTAATGTTCTAGAGTAAATAAGATCCACAGAGATGCTGTGCTATTGGTTCTCGAGAATTTGAGCCAATATGATTGCCTGCTGGATACCACAAACTATAAGGAAAAGAAAACACAGAGAGAACCTTCATCCTTAAGTCATTAATGTTTCCTAGGTACATCAATCCATCTCTGAAGAATGAGAGCGCAACGTAGAGAATGGGGGACAAGAGGCTGGAGTACAGCCCTACAGAAAGGGATTTGGGGTTTTCGGTTGATGGTAAGCTCAGTATGAGTCATCAGCGTGCCGGGGTTGGAAAAAGGGATCAACCATATCCTGGGTGCATTAAGCACATTATAGCTAACAAGCTGAATTAAAAAAAAAAACCACAAAAAACCAAAAAAAACCCAACCATCCCACTATACACATCATTGGTGCGGCCTCATCTTGAGTGCTGTGTGCAGTTTTAGGCTCCACTATATAAGAAAGATATAAAAATATTAGAATGTGTCCAAAGAAGGAAAACAAGGATGGTGAAAGGCCTTATGACTTTATGAGGAGCAGATGAGGAAACTAGGTTTGCTCAGCTAAGAGCAGAGGAGATGGAGCAGTAACCTTATTGTTGTCTATAGTGCTCTCATGATGGGGAGCAGAGTATGAGGTGCCGATCTCTTCTCTCCGGTGTCAGGTGACAGGAAGGAAGGAATAGCTTAAAGTTGCATGAGGGGAAGTTCAGATTGGATATTAGGAAAAAAATTCTTCACTGAGAAGGTGGTCAAGCACTGGAACAAGCTCCTCACGGAAGTGGTCATGGCTGCAAGCCTGTCAGTGTTCAGAAAGATATAAACCATAGATATTTGGTTTAACTTTTAGGTGGTCCTGTGTGGAATCAGGATTTGGACTCAATGATCCTTGTGGGCTCCTTCCAACTCAGGATATTCTACAGTTCTGTGATTTGTTAAGACCAGAGCATTGGATGTTTCAACTGTGCCAGGACACATTTCCCTTACATATAAAAATCTTTAGGTATACAGAATGCTTCACAAGTCTTTACAAAACTAAGGAAGGGGACTTAATACAGGATATTCTCCAAGAAGATCTGGCCTTGCCAGGTTGTCCTGGTTTCAATGGGAATAGGGTTAGTTCTCCCAAGGACCTGGCCCAGGTATTTCATACCATGTGACACCATGCCCAGCCTACAGCCGGGTAACCAGGCCGGGGAGGTCACCGCTTGGGACTTCCCAGGTCTGGTCAGTGAGCAATGGTACAGTAACTGTGTTTGTACTTTCCTCTATCAGTGGTACTGTTGTTTTCCTCTTTCCTTTGCTGTTCTGTTAAACTGCCTTTATCTCAACCCGTGAGTTTTACCTTTTTCTTCTGATTGTCCCCACAGCTGTGGGGGGTTGAGCAAGTGGCTGTTTGGTTCTTTGTTACCAGCAGAGGCCAAACCACAACAGTCCTTTTTGGCACCCAACATGGGGCTTGAGGGGTTGAGATAATGACAGATCTGACCAGAGCTTGTTAAAATAAATAATCACTGGTCACAATGTTGCTTTGTTTGTTTGCATGGCTGGGTCATGTAAATTCTTATATGCTCTACCTACTCCCTGTGATGCTGTTTATCACCTCTGGGAGAGAGATCAGGATTATCATTTTGCTGTCCTGTGTAATATCAATTTATGATATGATTACATCACTGTTCAGTTATGTTGGGGAGTTTATGCAGTGTTGCTGTCCTGCCCATACCTTGGACACCATATCACGGAATTTATTAAAAACCACACCCAACTGACGGGGGAAACAGTGGAGGATACTTTCTCCACCTCTTTTGTCTCCCTCTTCTCCTTTGGGCCAGGTATGACAGCTTTTGAGAATTCTCAATATCCTCGGCATGCTCAAACGAGCATGGTCCTATTGCTATGTCTCATGAATGTGTTTCAGGTCCTGTTTAGGGTTGAACAACTGTTTAAGACTACCACCCAGAGACCTGCTCCGAGGCTGGATAGTCATGGGTGGCACAGCGTGTAGGAGAATATGGGAAGCATCTTGAGAACTTCTTACCTCCAATGGTTTGGGACTTTACCCCTGAACAACTACAAGACCCTGGTAAAGTGATAAGAATATCTGAAAAGAAAATGCTGTGACTATTGCAGGGAGGCTCAACTTACCATACTGTGCTGGGCCCTGGCTATTATATACCAAACACTGCTCGATATTATGCAGCATCCTCAGGGGAAACAGGGGGAAACCAGACCCGTAGGCACTGCAGCCATATCAACCCTGGTGGCAGGCAATGCAGCTACTCCAACCTCAGTGGCAGGCATTGCAGCTGAACCAAACAACCAACCCGTGCCAGCTGCTCCTATACAGAAGAAGAAATACACCAAGAAATCAGTTTGCTTAGTGAGTGATGACAATGAGCCAGGGCCACCACAAGAACAGGAGGAAGACACAGAACCAGAGATAATCACCTGATCCCTACCCCTTAGTGAGCTGCAAGAGATGTGAGAAGATTTCAGCCGACTTCTGAGTGAGCCCACTGTCACCTGGCTGCTCCGACGCTGGGATTCCAAGCCAGTAGCTTGGAATTAGAGCCTAAGGAAGCCAAGCAGCTGAGATCCCTTGTTTAGAGAAGGGGGCATTGACAAGGCAATTGTGAAAAAGACCCAAGCCCTCAGCCTCTGGGGACAGCTCCTGTCAGGCATGAGGGAAAGGTATCCCTTCAGTGAAGATGTGGTATGTCATCCAAGCAAGTGGACCACCACTGAAAGAGGTATCCAGTACCTGAGGGAATCAGCCATGTGGGAGATGATTTATTACAACCCAGACAACGCACAGTTCCCCACAGATCCTGACGAAGTCCAGTGCAAAAGGCCCATGTGGTGGAAGTTTGTACAGAGTGCACCATCATCGTATGCCAACTCCTCAGCAGTGATGGAATGGAAAGGCGAAGAGGGACCAAGGGTGGATGAGGTGGCTGGCCGGCTGACTCTGGTGATATAAAAAAAAGTCTCTCTTCCCCCCTCATCTTGGCTGCAGAGAAACTGTTCCAGAAGGTCCAACAATTTGAAGAGAAAATGTCCTATTCCCCTCCTGTACAGGCCAGTATCTCAGCTATTAGGAACAGATGTTTCTCTACTCAAGAGAGAGAATATAGATGGTATACACCACAAGGCATCCCATGGTTTTACCTGCATGACCACAGAGAGAACATGAAGAAGTGGGATGGACAACCTATCTCGATCCTACAGGCACATAAGTTGCAAGGAAAAACAATCGCAAGAGAGGATCCCTCCAGGAAAAGTGCTGCTCCAGTTTCCAGTGGGCAGTTCCCTGGACAGAAGAAAAGTCACGATCTTACCTCTGATCCTCTTGAAGGGACTTCCAAGTCATTTCTGCAAGAAGTGAGTAACGGATACTATGACCAGGATTAGAGGGGCCCTGCCTCCAACCAGGTGGGGGAAAGGGACAACTGGGTTTATTGAACTGTGTGGATTTTAAATGGGGCCCTGGGCACTGACAAGCCTTTGAACAAATTAAGCACGAAACAGTTCATGCAGTAGCCCTGGGGCCTGTCCAGGCGGGACAAGATGTTCAAAGTGTGCTCTACACTGCAGCCAGGAAGAATGGCCCTACCTGGAGTCTGTGGCAGAAGGCACCAGGTGAGACTCAACGTTGGCCCCTAGAGTTTTGAAGTCAGGGATACAGAGTACCTGAAGCCCGCTATACTGCAACTGAGAATAAGATATTGGCAGCATATGAAGGGGTTTGAGCTGCTTTGGAAGTAGTTGGAACGGAAGCACAGCTCCTCTTGGCACCTTGACAGCCAGTGCTCAGCTGGATACTCAAAGAAAGGGTCCCTGCCACATATCATGCAACTGATGCTTCATGGAATGTGTATTGCACTGATTAGACAGCAAAGTTGAATGGGAAACTCCAGTTGCCCAGGAATTCTGGAAGTGATCATGGACTGGTCTGAAGGGAAAGATTTCAGAATATCACCAGAGGAGATGACGCATGCAGAAGAGGCCCCACTGTATAATAAACTACTAGAAAATGAGAAGAAACACATCCTGTTTGCTGATGGGTCCTGCCAGATTGTGGGAAAGCATCAAAAGTGGAAGGCTGCTGTGTGGAGTCCTACACAATGAGTTGCAAAATCCACTGATGGACAAGGGGAAATCGAGCCAGTTTGCAGAGCCGAAAGCCATCCAGTTGGCTTTGGACATTGCTGAATGGGAAAAATGGCCAGTACTTTATACTGATTCATGGATGGTGGCAAATGCTCTGTAGGGGTTGTTACCCGCAGTGGAAGCAGAGCAACTGGTAGCGCAGAAGTAAACCCATCTGGGCTGCTGAACTATGGCAAGATGTTGCTGCTTGGGTAGAGAATCTGCTTGTGAAAGTGCGTCACGTAGACGCCCATGTAGCCAAGACTCAGGCCACTGAGGAATATCAAAACAACCAGCAGGCAGATCGGGCTTCTAAGACTGAAGTGGCTTAGGTGGATCTGGACTGGCAACACAAGCGTGAATTATTCATAGCTCAGTGGGCCCATAACACCTCAGCCCATTAAGGAAGAGATGCAACACATAGATGGGCTCATGATCAAGGGATGGACTTGACCATGAATGCTATTGCACAAGTTATCCATGAATGTGAAACGTGCTGCAATCAAGCAAGCCAAGCGGTTAAAGCCTCTTTGGTATGGAGGACAATGGCTAAAATATAAATATGGGAAGGCCTGGCAGATTGGTTATATTACACTTCCACAAACCTGCCAAGTCAAGCGTTATATGCTCACAATGGTGGATGCAACCACTGGGCCGGAAACATACCCTGTGCCCCATGCCACTGCCCGGAACACTATCCTGGGCCTTGAAAAGCAAGTCTTATGGCAACATGGCACCCCAGAAAGAACTGAGTCAGACAATGGAATTCATTCCCAAAACAGCCTCATATAGACAGCTGGGCTAAAGAGCATGGCATTGAGTGAGTCTATCACAACCCCTATCATGCACCAGCCTCTGGGAAGACAGAACGATACAATGGATTGTGAAAAACTGAGAGCAATGGATAGTGGGACCCTAAAACACTGAGATACACATTTAGCAGAAGCTACTTGGTTAGTCAATGCCAAGGGATCAGCCAATAGAGGTGACCCTGCCCCATCAAAACCTCCACATATTGTAGAATGGGATAAAGTCCCTGTAGTCCACATGAAGTACATGCTGCAGAAGACAGTCTGGGTTAGTCCTGCCTCAGACAAAGGCAAACCCCTGCACAGGATTGCTTTTGCTCAAGGACCTGGGGGCACTTGGTGGGTGATGTGGAAGGATGTGTACCTCATAGGAATCTGATTTTGGGTGAGAATAGCCAATGAATCAAAGTGTATGATGTTAATTGCTAAATAATGCTGCCACTGTCTGTCATCATTACTGTAACTGCTATCAATTATACTACAGTAAGAATCACCCACGCTAGTGACAGATGGACTTTAATGAAACTGCGTAAAGTGCAGCAGTGATGATATCAGAAACTGACCTCAGCAGCTGGTGCCCAGCAACTTCCTTGAGATCAACATCTTCAATCTGTGGACCATGAGCTCTGAATACAGTATGCAGCAGTCTAGCAGCACACACCATCTCACCTGCCCTGAGAGACTGTTCTAACAGATGGAGCCCAATAAGTCATGGATTAAATGAATTGCTTGTAAAGTTCGTCAAATGACTGCTTCCTTTTGTGCTACGATTATTAGTATACTAACTGTACTTCAGAAAAATTCTATTTCTTAAGTAGTGCTTAATACAAATTCTGAACAGGAAACCTACAGAAAAATTTCTATGGCTTCTCACATGCTTCACCACGTATGTGGTGAAGTCTGCTCTTTCTTTTGCATCAGCTACAAGAGTCTAGCAGAAGCAAAGTCAGTCTCCCCAAACAGAAGACATACAGTAGATTGTATCATTCTGTTTTGAAGGTTCAGTGATGGCAACTAATACCCCTAGTATGCTGTCACGAAGGCTTTAGTAAAAAAATTGCTTGGGAGAGCAACACTGTCCGAAAAGATACCAAGTATATAACTCTGTATTAGAGTATTTAAGAGCTCCTAGCACTAATTTAAATTGAACGTGCAGAAGTCCCAACACTTTTTGCATAAATACTTGTAACTGATACCTGGCTACGACTGTGACACTTCACCCAGTGACGAACAAGTCACCCCAAATGAAACCTGAATATTACACTTCCACAGAAGGTCTCACTCAAAAAGGTAAGGCAGAAAAGACAACTCCCAACTCAGAACTAGGAATGGCACCAAGAGGTAATAGTACTGGAAACATGCTAAAGAGGCAGCGAATCCTCCTGAAGAGTAATTTGTGAGGTTCCTGCAATCTCTTAGTAGACATATTTATCAGTATGGATATAATAGGAATAGCTTCAGCCACAAAAGTATGTCAAATGACCCTTCTGTTTTATGTATTTACCTATTTCTTAGTTAATGAAGAACATTTTAAACAATGCACACTAAACTGTACTTACTAATATTTTTAATTTATTCAATACACATTTGGAAATTGACAGAAGCATCATTCATTCTACTATTTTTATGAGGTCATTGAAGAAAAAAGTAATTGCTTGAGAAATAAGAAAATTCAGTCAGGCTAGAAAGGATATATTATGCTACTGCATTCAGTAGTAAGGCTTGGACTTAAATTGAGGTATGGGCCCACCTAAAGAGTTTCACAGGTTATCAAATTAAATAATTTTCTTGTCCTTTCAACAGCAACATGTAATTAATTTCCTAATCCCCTCAAATGCCTAAAGTGATTGATCATTTCTAGGTATGAACAAATGCCAATATTTGTACTGCGTCAGAGAAGTCTCACTGTTGCTTTTCATTTCACTAACCCAAGGAAATATGCCGGAGGAAAACTACCTTCCTTAACTGCTTATACCTCTAAATAAATGCTTCAAGTCCAAATGTATCTTCCTTCCCTTTGTTAAAGGAATTCAAAGTCAAATTTAACTTCCAGGTTGCATTAATTAGACCCTCTCTGGATTCTGTCAGTAGTGTAGCAAACACCACCAATTAGAAATAAAACAAACTAGCAGAATTTCTAGAATACTGAGGACAGTATCATTGTTGTTGCTATTTTGTACAACTGTGAGTGGGTGTAATTAGATTTCTGAAAGTCATAACTTAGGTATTGGCTACAAGCATAAACAGTGAAAACTTTCCTAGGATAACTATGTCAGGGCCCTGAGATCATCAACAGGCTCTGCAATCTCTTTCCCCAGTCCTTGGGGTTAAGGCATCTGTGCTCAAGACCAACACTGACACAATGCAGCTGAGTAACCTGTGTGGAACCTTGTTAGGGGCCTCCTCATCCTTCAGCTGGGAGCCGAAGTTCAGGCTCTCATTCTTGACCCTTGTGTCAGTTACACTGCAGGTATGCCTGTACTCGGCTGTGTACCTCACTGATCCTGATCCACCAGCTTCAAATCCTGGCTTGACCTCAAGACTCCCTCCTCACAACAAGCTGGTTTGATAACCACTGGACTGTTGTCTGAGCCTGTCTTACTGCCACTAGACTGGCTCTGACCTTTTTGTCTGGCAACTGTGGGATTCTTCCACCGGTCAGTAAGCATAGTGATCCATGCCTGCCTTGCCATCACCCTTAGCTCCCAGCTTGCACTAATGCAGGGAAGAGCCTGCCCGTCCTGCTGCTCCCTAACTAGTCAAGAACCACAGTTCCTCTAGAAACACATTATAAGAACTCAAGCAGTTGAAGAGTTTAGCGGTATCACACAGAATATCTCATACATCAGCTATCAGCAAACTGTCTCTAAGTTTACAGAACGAATCCTCCTGGGAGCTATCACAAGTCAAATGAAGCACATAATTGGGAAATGCCAGTATGAATTCATCAAGGGCAAATTTGGCTTGACAAACCTGATTGCCTTCTAAAACAAAGTAACCTGCTCAGTTGATGTGGGGCAAGAGACAGACATTGTCTGCCCAAACTTCTCCAAGTCTTTTGATACAATTTCCCATGGCCTCCTCTTAGAGAAATTGATGCATTACAGTCTGAACAAGTGGTCTGAGTGGTGGGTGGGGAAGAGGCTGACAGGCTGTGCCTGGAGGGTGCTGGTAAATAGCTCCTTTTCAAACTGGTAACCTCTCACAAATGGTTTCCCCCAGGGATTGATATTGGCCCAATGCTGTTTAGTATCTTCATTAAGTGATCTGGATGATGAGATCAAATGTACCCTGATGAAGTTTGCTGATGATAACAAACTGAGTGGGGAAGTGGACACTTCAGAAGGGAAAGCCACCCTGCAGGAAGACCTGGATAGGCTAGAAGAGTGGGCTAACAAGAACCTTACGAAGTTCAAGGACAAGTGTAAGGTCTTGCACCTGGGAAAACATAATCCCAGACTGCAGCACAGGCTGGGATCTACCTGGCTGGGGAGCAGCTCTACAGAAAGAGACCTGAGAGTCCTGGTGGACAACAAGCTCAGTATGAGGGAACAGTGTGCTGCTGCAGCAAAGAAAGCCAACAGGATGTTGCCTTACATCAACAAGGGCATCACCAGAAGAAGTAAAGAAGTCATTATCCCACTCTACTCCGCACTTGTCAAGCTACATCTGGAATACCATGTTCAGTTTTGGTCCCCGCTGTACAGAAAAAATGTGGACAGGCTGGAGAGGGTCTAGGGAAGGGCCACCAAGATGACCAAAGGACTGGGAAGCCTGCCACATGAGGAAAGGCTGAGAGAACTGGGTTTGTTTGGCCTTGAGAAAAAAAGGCTTAGGGGAGACCTTATCACCATATTCCAGTACTTAAAAGGCTGGCTACAAAGAAGATGGAGACTCCCTTTTTACACATGGAAAAGATGAGGAATAATGGGTACAAGTTACTTCTGGGAATATTCCAATTGGACACAAGAGCAAAATCACAATTAGAACAATCAGCCATTGGAATAATCTCCCTATGGAAGTGATGGATTCCCCAACATTGGGGAAACTAAGATTTAGCTAGCAGGGTGCTGGGCCATCTTGGCTAGACTGTGCTTTTGCTAAGAAAGGTTGGACCAGGTGATCCCTTCCTATCTGGTATTCCAGGATTCTAAGTTAGTGGTTAAGTAAGCCATTAAAGTTCCCTTAGTAAGTTTAATGAGAAAATCAGGATCACGGGATAAATCAAAAAGAATGCTGTCATAAATGGAAATTTACTTGCAATGCTATAGAGGCCACATAGCAAGGGTGTTACTAACAAGCTGCCCTACTGAATAGATTTTGCATTTCAGGAAAATCACAAGTAAAAATGAAAAGCCTCAGTGCCATGCAGAAACAGGCCTCGTACCTTCAGTGAACCTTAGAGAGCATCCTATCTGAAAGTGATTTTACTGGTATTTGCCTCAAAAATAAAAATGCACCGAGGAAAAAAACCCCCTGTTTCCATAGAAGTCAGATCTGTAACATTATTTTTCACCATCATTTAAATTGTCCAGAAGAACAATAATTATAGTCTCAATTTATGAAGGCATATGAAAACTGACAGAAAAGGCCTCTCCTGGTTCAAAGACATGATGTACATTTAAAATGAAAAACAAAAATCCTATTCCAAAAAAGTTCATGCCAGACTGACTGGTTGTTTCTTTTTTTCCCCTCACTTTTTTTTCAAATAAGTATTTTTAATTCTTTTGGGAGCCATAATACCCAGACACTGCATAATTAAGCTGCCCATATCAAAAGAGTACAGCTTCACCCAAAGATCTTTCAGATGAAGACTCTTGCTTCTGTAGCTGTAACTTCTAATCATGACCAAAATGATGATCTTTGTAGGAGACAGAGGAGGAAGAACAAAGGAAAAATGCTGAGTAGTACACTAGTTCAACTGCTCTGCTGCGTTTGACAAAATCATAGTGAAGGCTGTAGTATGAAAGTAAAGGTTTAGACTAGACCAAGAAGGACCGCAATATTGCAGATCAAAGGTCCACTGGTTTGAAATGTCATCTTAAGAAGAATTAATAAAAAAGTAAGTTTATAAGGTCATCTGAAATTAATTAAAAATCCTGTCCTGGTGACTGTTCCTACTTGAAGAAAGCAGTTAAGTGAAAATACCATGTTGGTTACCATACCTCCTGCCAGAACTAGACACACTAATGACTTCTGCTTCCAAAACAGACATGGAATCAGGCTTCTGAATTCTTCAAGCAAGAATGAGATTTCTCTGCCAGCAGCTGCTCACTTAAAAAGGAGAACAAGAACAGCTAAACCTGGTACTGCGTGCCAGCCAAGAAGCCAGCGACCTCCACAGCTGTGGACCCAAATCATAACTCCATGCAAGGCTAAGCCCTCATCTAACATCAAGTGGAGGCTCAAGAAGCCCTTTTCACAGATTTATAGATTGGCTGTTTGCTTTCACAGTGCAATGCAATTGCAATTCTGCAAGGAATTCTTTAAACCAATTCCTGACGATGGATTTGTAAAGGAAATAACTAAGAGAAGAGAAAACAAAAGTCTCAGTACTGTAGGCAAAAAAAAAAAAAAAAATCAGAAACAGCACATTATTGTGTGGGAGGAATGCAAGTATGTACCACTGTCATCCCAGATGAATGTTTTGTACTAGGTTCTTCTCCAAACTCCAATTTTTGGAAGATTTGTTTTCTAAAGCATCATCTTTTGAGAAGAGAGAGGTAACAGTACCGAGAGAGAATGGTATACAGAGTAAAACCTGAAAAAAACACCCTTTCTTCAAACAGAGGCAAAATTATAAGGTATAAGAGAGTATTGATTTGGCAAATAATTCTACTAGTTGCCACCGCAAGCCTTCAGAAATTTTTTTTAAAAAAAGATAATGTAAAGAAAAAAATGCAAAGGAGATGTCAAATACACATTTATAATATCAGAGAGCACCAGATGTAAAAGGTAGAGTAGTAGGAAAGGACAATTCTGCTCAAATGCAATCTATTTGGTTCTAAATTAATTTTCATATGGCCATGAATCTCTGGTCATGTAAGTTTTTCACAGCTGATTGCCCAAGCTTCACTGAAGTTAGGCATTCACAGTAACTCAAGAAGAAAAAACCAAAACAAAACAAAAAACCTAAGAGAAAAAAAGACTGATGAGGATGGCAGAATTTGCCCTCAAAAAGTTACTTTTTTCCCTTTGGAAAACAGAAACAAAATTTTCCCCAAGTTGACTAGCAATATATTATTCTAAGATCCAATAGAAAATACCAGGCTATTTAACACACAGATCAGTATTTCTCCCCAAAATGTGATTTTTAAGAGGCATATTACAGTAAGAAAACAGCATCCTTAGAGCAGTCACTGTAAGAAATCATGATCTGTCTTGAAAAAATTCTTAATGGCACTTTGAGATTTTAGCATCAAATTCTGGACAGAATGTATTTTGTGCTCCAGTCTCCCATATTACTGCTCCACACTGGGAGAGCACAGTCATCTTTGTGAAAAGAACTGAACAAGGGAGACCTCTTGGGCTATGGCACAAACAGCCATCTGATCACTGATGACCTGCTTTTGCAATTAAATGAGTCTGGTTCAGTTATGTGCCTTAAAAGCGTTTGATACGTTCTCAATATTCAATTTCAGGACACTTAACACACTAACAAAAGTACACCAATTAAAGCAAAAATACTTTGTCATTGGTTTCTTTCCTTTTCCAAAATAAGGGAAATACTGCCCAGACATATCTATAACCAATGTTAACTTCTATGGACTAACTTCACTACTCTTTCTTACTTTTTCTTCTTTGCAGAAATGTAAATCTACTCCTCAATTGTACTATGTCTGCACCGCTGAACAATCGTTTAACTATAACATAAGCAGATATGGTAACAATCATCCGCAGGATGGATTATTCTAACTCATCTTCGCAAGAGAATGCTCAGTGTTTAGAGGATGCACTATCAAATTTCCACAATCAGACATTATCAAATTAATTGGACAATTCTCAATGGGCTTCTAAAGTTCAATGCACAACTAATCTTCCAGGTCACTCAAGTGAGATGACAGTTCATAAAGCCCTAAACAAGAGCCAACTTGTAGTAACTTCCCTCTGTTCTGGACTACCTTTAAACTGCTCTAAGAATGTGTACAAACCTCTTCCTACTTTATCTACCAAAATCCATAGTGAACTAACCACCCTTTTATCATTTTTCCTCTAATGAAATTTCCTTTAAAATTACATAGTAACTTTCTTTCCAGAACAAAATATTCACTCAACCAGCTAATAAACAAAAACAAACAACAATTCAACACTGAAAAGCATCTGACAGTTATAACTAAATTTGCAATCTCTGATCAAGAGATTTTCAGATGGGAAAACAATAATGTATCTGAACTATTCATTCTACACATCAGACAGCATTACACAGATATCCATCCAACTGATTTAGATTACAATTCAATCATCCCCTCGTACAGAACATCTACTCTTATATTAATTATTACTAAGGCATTTGTATGTTCTTAGATATATTGTTTGAAGACTGACAGCATTCAATATCCACTACATTATTTTTTTTTAAACTTCATTAAGCAAATACAAAAATTTCAAAACAAACAAGCTAACGCAGAAGATGCGTACCAACGCAGAAGAATCGAGCATTTCACTATACTCTGGAAGAAAGTGTACTTTATGGGATTCAATTAACAAGAAAAATGTTAATTAATATGCATGGTCCAACAGAATAGATTATTTTTTCTAAGATGTAAAGATCTCCATATATATGAAAGTATTTTTTTAGTATACTTACATAACTAAAGGAAATGAGGGGAAAAAAGATTTTAAAAAAATGAAGTAGCATTTTAATAATAAATATTAAGATGAAGACCAGATCTGATGACTAGGTTAAACTGACACTAACCAAATCAAAACAATTCCAACATACAAGTAGAGCTATTAATGGGATGAAAAGAACACGCCTAAGCCACAAATCCAGAAGATATAGATACTACACAAGAAAAAAACCCCAACTTAGGGGGTTTTGGTTTTTATAATGTAAATGAAATGCGAGAATCCTGAAAAAAATAGCAACACCAAAGCGATTACACTTAGGCAATGAACAAAATTTTGCAGAAGTTCCCATACAAAGTCTGTCGGTCCTACCAATTCCCCGTGCCCCTGATAATAATTTATGTTAATGTCACATACAATTATATTCTACATCCCTGTAAGACAGGAACTCAACTGAGATGCACAAAAGCATAAGGCTAGTAAGTGTCTTTTACACATTGATTTTCTTTGCAATTCAGTTGAGAGTTAAAAATCAGAAAGACTAGCCTTAAATTCATCACAGGACTAGGAATGTAAGTGCCATAAAACTTAATACTAAAAAGATTTCAGTCTCTTAATCTCTTACCCAATCCCATTCTATGGTTAGGCTAGTCAAATTCTAGGTCTTCATGAGATATTAAGTAAAATTTGAATATCAGAAGTCATTTCATTCACAAGGTACATACCTAAATACCTTGTGAAACTGACCAACCTTACCTGAAAATTCATTTTTATTCAACTACTCTATTCTAGTCAGGTTATTTTTTCCTTTTGCATGCAAATACAAGCATACAGGCTTCATTTTAAAGATAAAACAAAGGCAAAACCAGACTGCCATTTCACTTGCACAAGACAAATCTATATTTTTAGCAAAACAATAGTATAGAATGTTTCAGAGCTCTTAAAACCATGTTTTTAGCTTGGATTTGTAATTCTTGCATGTTATAAGCACTTTCACATAATGATTGTAAAACAAAGAGGATACTCGACAATGCACTCTTCACACTCACACTTCAGTAGCTGCATGGCAGAAATCAATAGGTTTCTTTTTTCCTAGAAGTCACATGCATTTGCTTCCTTTCCCTCAAATTGTGCTTAAGAAAAGCAGCTTCCCATCTCTTCGTTGTTGAACAGTCAATTAATCTGCTATAGTTATTACATTCAAGGAATAGTACGTTCTTTTTATTATAAAACAACCTCTGTTAGAGTCTATACTTGCTCAGGTACGTGGAAATATTTAACCACCATCAGATTAAAGCAGGGATAATGAAAACAATGAACGGTGATGTTTCCTAGGAAGTATCCCTAACTACAAAAGCATCTGAAATTCATAAATGCATGGTAAAGAATTCTCTCTGATAAGAATATAGTGCACGCTTGTAATTGCTGATAGTTTTTATACATTGTTAATAACCTAAACATATGATATTTCAGAAAACACAATCCAAAGAGGGGGGTTACTAGAATAAATTTCACTTGCATAATTATACTTTTTTAATGGCAAAGTTCTCCCAAGAAGCAGGGTGGGACAGGGAAGAAACCTGAAGAAAGGGGGAGAAAGGACAGCATACTGCTGTGATCAAATTGCAAATCCTACTTTTATCTGACTCATGTGGTTGTGTAATTTTATTTAAAGGTGCTACCTAATGAGCATGAAAACACATATAAAGCTATGCAGTTACACAGGCAAGTTTTACCTCTTGTAATTAAGTACCTTGGTTCAGAAGTGTAAGATAAGTATCTTTTGTAATGTGAATTTTAAGTGTTTAGTAGTAGCTGAATTGTCTACAGAGGATACAATACGAAATGACAATTTCTACATGTAAATGGGTCATTCTAAACATGTTTAGGCTCAGTAGCTAAATTACAGTGGCACATGTGAAAAATGTTGTCAACTGCAGACAGATTCTTAAGATTTTGAAAGCAAACAATACAATTGCAATTACTTTTTTCCTTAAAAAATACTAGAAACATTGAGCTTTTTTTGACAGGGAAGACAAATATAAAATGCGAAGGAGAATATGAGGAAAAAAAACATGGATAAGTTAAGAGATTTCTGAGGTATATACAGACAACAGAATGGATTAGAGCCAGAGGAACCAACATTAGACGAGCAAGAGGCAAGACTGCTTTGTTTAATGCCTGGAGAAAGAGGAATGCGATTCAGAGTGTGAGAAAAGCAGACAGGCATCTCTGACGCTTATCCAAGTCCTCCCCTTTCCTTGCACTGCTTGTAAATGACATCCCAAAGGGAAGCACAGAAGAGAAACAAGTATATTTCCTAAACTATCTTTTTTGAGACTTAAAGAAGGTCCTGATTCATTATGGCATTCTTATCACAGGGAAGATTTCAGCTCCATTCAACTTTGGCTCAAAGGCTGGAAGACTGCTCGTTTTCTCTCCTATCAGTACAGTAATACTGCTTGATGTACTTTACTTTGACTCATGTGCCCAGCACAGCTTCTCTCTCAGCTCTAAGCAGGTCTTAAGTCTCCTGAGCCACGTCTTATACTATCATTTTTTCCTTGCTGAAAAATGCATCTCTGTACTGCCCCTCTTGCACTGGTCAGACAATTTGTTGCTAATCCCTTGTCATGCCAGTTGAATCTCCTCTCGGTTTCAAACTATGGTTTAAAAGGAATTTACTGACATTATCTGTCCTATTTCCCTGCCTCAGAAAGTAACTTTTCATATCTCTTAAAATGCTACCTCCCAAATCCTACCAGACTCCATTTGAAATGCAAATGTTCTAGAGGAAACTACCAGTTACCTATTTTTAGAAAACCCCTTTGCTGTTTCTAACAAAGACTTTTAGATCTGCAGTCCCAGCTTTCAATGCCTCTGATACCTGAAGTGAAAGTAAAAAAAAAAAAAGCCATTTTAAAATTATCTCAGAAGTAAAAACCTGCAAAATTTTCACTCTCCAAAATCTAAAAAGCATATTTGGAGATAAAACTGTACCTTACAAATAACTAACAACTAATGTCAACAGTCGGAGAACACTATGTTAGGCACTATGCACATATTTAATATGAAATAAGCTTTTATCCTAAAAGCTTGCAATTAAGCTTGACACAAAGACATGAGAAAGAGACAAGATAATAATACATTAATTATTATTAGGATAAAGAAGAGTCATAGCATACCATTTGCCTAGTCACTGCAAAGTATTAGCACAGTCAAGCGTTTTTACAAAGGCATCTGAAAATGGTAACGTAAGTGGCTTTTCAGACTTATGTGGATCTCTCCTTTTTCACATAAAGGGCAGCAGGAAGGAGCATGAAGGCATTTCAGGAAGAACTAGAACAGACAAAAACGTCTGACAACACTGGCAGGCCAAAGACCAATGAACTGAAAAAATCAAAACCCAGTAAACCAGACTACTAGATTTTGTTCTATGAAGAGTCTAGAGGTAGTTTTTCTCTCCTCTCAAATGTGTTCATGATTTCAGCGAGACAGAATCTGACTTTGTGATCTTGCTGGATTCTGTCCACACTTACTGGAGATTCAAATACTCACCTCATCAGTAAGAAACTCTTTACTCAGACCAAAGTCTGTCAGCACCACATGGCCATCAGAATCAAGGAGAATATTCTCAAGTTTTATATCCCGATATATAATCCCCAACTGCAAACAGAATATAAGAAAAAGTATTTATAAATCAATGCAACCACAGCAAGGAGACATTGAGTACATTTTAAATTTGAAGCTAGCCAAATTCCCATTACTAAGGTGATCTGACACCTGAAAGTTACACCTCGTAAAGGACAATTTTAAAATGCCTTTGAAGAAATAACTTTGAGCGACAAACATTTTCAGCAATTACACTATGCATTAATGTGTTAAAATTTAAAGGATATACTATATCCTTTGAATATAGAAGTGACTGAATACTTGCTTTTAGTGCACATCTCAGTTCAGCTTTCACTAAGAATGAAAATAGATGCTTCTGTAATGTGTTCTTGACCACACACACAGGCTTTGTAGTAGTCTAGAATCTACTTACTACCTTTGAAAAGTACAACACTTTTCACGTTTACAGTTGTGCCAAAATTTCAGAACTCTGCTGTTTAATTGTATCAAAACAAGGACAGTTGATCAACAGTGCAACCCAAACACTGTTCATGTTGGCTACAGATTACTTTTACAGACATACACCATTTAATAAAGACTACTAAAAATTAACAATCATTTGTCAATAAAAAGTCTTCATGGTGCAGACAAAAACCTGGTGCACATGAATAGACACTTCATTGGGAAGTACTTCTAATGATACAACTGATGTCTCATTGCTACATAAAATTACTCTGAATTTAAAACAATTTAAAAAAAATAGTATTCCTTCATAAATTTGTATAATGTGAAAAGAATACAGTTGTAGATCTAGCACTAGGATAAAGTTACTTTACCTTGTGGAGATGTTCAAGTGCCAAAACGATTTCCCCAATGTAAATCTGCACCTCATTTTCTGAGAATCTCTCTCTGTGTGAAAGATGAGTAAACAATTCTCCTCCATTTATATAGTCTAAAAAGTAGAACAAAGAACCTTATAATTTCGCTTTCTGACAACTTAATTTTCTTATTGGAATATTAATAAGTACTTTGTAAGTCATTAAAGAAGATGTTCTGGGATCAGATGCTTTTACTTTATTTAATTCAGTGATATTTCATCATGTTGTACTCTACTTCCTTCCCAGAGGACTGTTGGAAGAACGTGACCAACTTCTAAAGCAGCAGCAAAACCATAAAATAAGCCTCAAATATTCATGCATTATAAAGATGAATACGTTTTGCAAAAATCAGTCTTTCGGAATATGAAAAAAAGGAACACAAATGATATCTACAAACAGAATACTTGTACGCTTTTATGAAATACTTAAGAGCAACAAGGCAGACTGACATAAAGAAAGGTAATTCAAAAAACAGGTATTGGGTGAAATAGACAACTATGGGCAATGACAAGTTTTACCCTTTGCAAGGGGAACTTTGATGGCAAAACTTACTGGAGGAGATTATTTCCAAATACACACCCTCATGGAAATCACACTTTCATTTTAGAGGTAGAGTTGTTTATGCTAGCAGCGTACATTAAAGCCATTAATTTGCCAACCCACAACCCCCATGTTGTATTTGAGGTCTACATATGCAGAGCAGGCAACATGTCCCACATCATCTTACTTAATGTTTTTTTGAATATTGTTTCTATAGATTCACTGGTATAACACAAATCCATGAAAAAGGTCCAATCTTTTTATAAGTTAATACTTTAAAGGAAAAGCAGATAATACAAATTATAGACATTCTGCTCTCTCTCCTTTCTTTTAGTTCTCCATTTATCTGTTTGGGAAGGAATATTAGTGGAATCAAACAATTGGAGGAATACTATTTATCTAGATCAGTAAGTATATGAAAAAAAAAATAAAGCATAAGTAGCCCATATTTTACAATTGCTTCCTTCTTCCAAAAAAAAAAAAAAAGGCAGCATTTTACTCATGGAGAAAACAAAGGTAGCAGGAAAAAATAATTAAATATTTATAATCAGAACTGCTGACTTAGTACAAGATAAGAACTGAATTCCCGGACAGAATTCTAAGGACTGTGACAGATACAAACCAAAGCTGCCACAGAAGTGACAGAACAAGCCTAACTCTAGTCAGGATATAACACTAATGACAGCCCAATGAAACAACCAGCCTTCAAATTCATGGTGCTAGTTCAAATGCACTGCTGACTCAATGGGGGGAGAAAAGAAAAAAAGAAAAAATCAATTACTTCAATATAAATTCCATATGACAGATTTTATTTTTTTTTGAAGTATTAGCAGGTTAACTTTGCGTGACAAGCTTTGTATAGAGCTGGTACTCACATGGATACAACACATCTTTCAATCATAGCTTAAAGTCAAGCTAAAAACTGTGATCAACTCCAAACCCTGTATTCTGGAAATCTGGCTGAAATGCAGCTGCATGCCTGCACTTGATCCAGACTTAGTTCATGTGGCTACAGAATCTGACGGCACAAAGAATTCTATCACAGAGTTCACTGAGGCTCAAATCCTAAAAACTTTTTAAACTGGAATGACATGTTGCTCATACACCAAGTTCAGTTGGGTACCAAAAAAAAAAAAAAAAGGCAGAGACTGGTTTCCCCAAAAACTCAGAAGCCTCTGAAAAACTCCAAAACTAAATCAAAGTAGTAATTTACAAAGATTTACATAATGAGACATAAAAAACTTGCAACAAACAGTTTTGTTTTGTTTTTCTAAACAGAAGGGTATGAAGCCCAGGTGAACGATGAAGTAGCTTTAGGCCATGTTAGAAGAGATTTTCACTGTTATAAAGGGTGATTAAAAGAAATTTTTCAACCTCCTCTAATTATTCCCATTTTCTGCTAAAAACAAGGAAAAAAGGACTTTTCTGGCCCCCACTACTATTCTGAGAAGGGATTCATGTAGACCTCCGGGGAAAGCAAAAAACAAACAAAAAAGCCCTCAATTACACATCAGCTTTGAATTTCTTGCTTTAAACACCACCTTAACATTATGTTATGGTGGGCATGTGCCCAGTCCCCACTATCTGCTATGTAGTGTTCTTTAGAACCACTGGGCTCCCTCCTCCTTGACTCTTACAAGAATATAATGTCAAGCTTTTAATTTTCCCTTCATATATGAGGTTCTTCTGGCCTGATAATTATCCTTGTCACCTAAATTTCTCCATTATTGTGTATTTATTTTTAGGTAACTACATCCATTTCAGGTCTGAAGGGTTTTTTGTTTTGGTTTGTTGGCTGAATTTTTTAAAAAAAATTTCTAATGGAATCTAAATGGCATTGTAGCAAAAAATATCTGGATTTAAAGAATGGTACTATAATATTTGTAATATATGTTCATATTTTGTCTCATTTAATCTTTCAAATTTTTTTTACAAATTATTAATCAATAACCTAAATACAAAAAAATAAAATATAAAAACTTAATTATTAAAGATTAACAACACGGAATCACAAAGCTATCAGTGTATTTTAACTTTTTCTTTGTCTCTTTAGCATTTTCCTGCCTGTGACTATTTTAAGTGTTTCCTTAATGTCCTAGGCAGAGGAATTCGTAAGAATCCTTATTAAAATTTTCAACTCTCATTTTCAAAAGGAATCTAGGCACTGGTAAAGCCTCACCTTGAATACTGTGTTCGGTTTTGGGCCCCTCACTAAAAGACAAATATTGAGATTCTGGAGAGAGTCCAGAGAAGGGCAATGAGGCTGGTGAGGGGTCTAGAGAGCAGATTATGTGGAGCAGTTGAGGGAATTAGGATTGTTTAGCCCGGAGGAAAGGAGACCTTATCACTCTCTACAACTATCTGAAAGGAGGCTTAGAGAGGTGCGGGTGGATCTCACCTCCCAAGTAACAGGTGACAGGACGACAGGAAATGGCCTTAAGTTGCACCAGGGGAGGTTTAGATGGGATATTAGGAAAAAATTCTTCACCAAAAGGGTTGTCAAACATTGGAACAGGCTGCTCAGGGACGTGGTGGAATTGCCATTCCTGGAGATATTTAAAACACAGGTAGACATGGTGCTTGGTTTAGTGGTGGTTTTGGCAGTGTTAGGTTGATGGTTGGACTCAATCTTAAACGTCCCTTCCAACCTAGACAACTCTATGAATATGCCATTTAAGCTTGAGCTCCTCAGACACCTGTATTATCTCACTGTAGTATATGAAACTAAGGCATGTGCAGAGAATACCTTCATAAGACCTGACGGCACGTGGTGTAGATTCATATAACAATAAAATTTTATTAATTTAATGTCTAAATCAGACTCTTAATAAAGGTTCAATAAATGAAGTTACAAGCTGAAAGGAATTGCAAAACTTGTACTTCAACTAAAGGACCATTTGCTTCTTTAAACAAATCACTGCATCCAAGCATGATTCTGCATTCAAGTATTAATTTGAGAATTAATTTTCCGGTTCTTTTAAAATACTTTAAAGCAAGCAATCTTTAAAAAATTGCTTGTGATTTTCTTACAAATATATCTTATACAACAAACACAAAATTTGCTGCTGCTCTGAAAGACAGAAATATTTCTAATTTTAGAGTGGTATCAAGCCTTATGAACAAGCTCTACTTCCAGTACAGAAATGCGAGACTTTGGATTGCCTTTTAACACCCCAAAATTGAAACATACAAGTATCTTGATACTCAAAGATCAAGTGGTTTCGTAACAAAAAGTTTTGGCAGCAAATGCTTCCTCAAGCAGTAATACTCTTTTCCAGCTCCTGTAGTAAACGTTTGTCATCATCAGGAAAAATCCTTCATCTTCCTGAGAAAGACAGGTCTCTTCAAAGGCAATTAATAGGGGAATAAGGCAAAAGGATTATAACTCCTTAATCTCAGTGTCCTTCCCTAAAATGTTACTGTCCTGAAAAAGGATAGTGATACAGAACAGACACGCACATACCGAAGTCATGTGTGAGTTGAAAGCTCTAAGAAAGTTCCTGATCAGTCTTCTGCCAACCTTGCAAATGCCACAGAAATAGATGTGGTTCTTCACATCAAAATGGAAAGCAAAATGGCAAGGACAGAAGTGGAATGAAGAATGTTCTAATAAGCCTTGCTATACCATAGTTCATTATCAAGCATCTCTCATAAATGGAGATTTGTGAAAGTTATGGTAGAACTTAGCAAAATGAAGTATCACAATGCATAAAACAAGAAACAGATCCACAATGCAAGTATTTTCATCAGTATTTTACAGCAGGAAACCATAGCAACAACTTGTAGATTCCAGCGTTGTAAGGGATTTGACCAGAAATAAATGAAATCACAATCATCTTTAACTGGCATTGCCCATGTTATGAATACATTTGTTCAGCAGACAGACCTGCCTGATATAATCTTCCGGTTTGCAGCATTTCAGCGCTAAAACAGCGTACTTGTCAGTCAGGATAGTGACAGGTAGTCCTGTCCTCTCAAGCAGAGAGCAACATTTCAAAAACACTGATCACATTGAGAACAACGTACAACCTGTTCTTAGAGTGAACGTGCAGTAGTTTGCACTAGAAGGCTTTCTGCTGCTGAAGTATTTCCTTACTTTTTTCTTCTTTCCTACTAACTAATCCAGGAACAAAGTCATGTTTGGTCATCCCACCTTACCATAACCTCTGTGCCACATATGCAAAGGCAGCACACACGGAAAATAAAATTAATCACTTTAATGCCCATATTGATACCGATTAAGAACTTTTTCATTCACAGTAGCAGTTTGTCCGATAATCTATAGAAAACTGATGCAGTATGTAATAATGGTTTAAACAGTGCAAATCTAAATTTCATCTTCTAGGTAAGTTCAAGAAAAATATTTCTCTCAGTTTAGGTACTTATGGTCATATACATTTTTTTGCTGCGTGTAACTCACTGATAAATACTCCCCTCCCAAGTCAGAGCAGCACACTGAAGTTCAAACAGGAAAACCACAAACACAGACACTGTTGAAGATGAACAGTATTTTACTTCCTATGGTCTCTCATGCAATCTCCAAACACACAGTACTTAAGACCACATGAAAAAAACCGTACAAAAAACATTAAGGAGACAAAAGGGCAGATTTTTTTTTCATTAACATAATACTTGAATCCTGAAAACTACTTACCTAAAATGAGATGAAGCTTTGTATCTGTTTGAAAGGCATAATGTAATGTGACCAAAAATGGCGATTGCCTGATGTGCTCCAACACTTGTCGCTCTGTCCTTGTGTGCTCAGTTGTTTTGGCTTTTTGAACTATTGTTGCTTTCTTCAGTACTTTCATGGCGTACAGTTTTCCAGCATCATGGCCACTCACTTTCCTTACTAGGAACACTTTTCCATAGGCTTAAAGGAGTGCGGAGAAAAAAAACCAAAACAAAACCAACAGTCATCTACTTGTACTACAGGTCTGGCTGATACCATTATTATTTTCAATTACTCATTGTTATGGTAAACAGAAACCATTCAGGCTAAAATCTTCCAGAACACTTTTTTGTTTTAGACCAACCTTTTCTCAGCAAAATTTCCACCAAATGAGCTTAGTGACTGAACACAGCGAGAGTAGGGAAAAACAATCAGAGTTTTAGTATTTAAAAACAATTTTAAAAACTGATTATTTCTTATTTTGTAATATTTTAAAACACCCATACCCAGAATTTAGCAAGAGTTTAGAGTAAGAGAGATGCTATTATTTTGTCCTCAAAAGTCTGCCCATACTAGCACAACTTACACACTTTCATTACTGGCTTTACAGCACTGAAGTTTCAAAAACCAACAGAAAAGCCAACAATTATTCCCATCAGTATTTAGTAGATAGGAATATTCTGAGGCTCCCATACTGGACTTAAATGAGAATAACCTAGAGGACTTATCTCAAAAAGAAAGTTTTCTGAACACAAACAGTAAAAGAAATAGTCACCAGGACCAAAAGGTAGTCTTTCCAGAGTTTTACACAATTGAATCTAAGTGTTCTGTTTACATATTTGATTAAAAATATGCTCCAACTAGAGTGGTAAGTGCCAAACATGGACATCTTTTTTTTTTTTAAATAAAAACAGCTCCTGGAAACTGTACACAAACAAATCTGATACCTCTACTAGGCAAACCTGTAGAAACAGTAGTTAGAATTAGCAGATACACAAACAGGACACTATGTGAAAGAATCAATGTAACTTTTGTACATGGTAATAATTATTTCTGTTAATAATGGCTCAAAGGAATCAGGAGGAAGAAAAAATGGTATGGTTGACTTAGATTTCCAAGGTACTTAACAAGTTCTCTTACAAAAGGGTCCTAAAAACATTAAACAATCATGGATGCAAACAGGGAGGTCCTCTTACGAAGAACTATACTAGCAGACAAAAATCCAAAAGGTTAAAAATAAATGTTCAGCTTTTTCAGTGAAAGGAGGTCACCACAAGAATTCATCCTGCCTTAGTCACATATGAACAGCACAGAATCTGGTTTTTCTGCAACAGAAATTGAAGCTGACTGCTGAAAACTCTACCACAGTAACAAAACATTAAGTAGCTGAAAAATAAAGTGGCAGATAAAATTCCAAATAGGTAAAGAGTAATCCATGTGAAGTACTATAATAATTAATTGTGCATAGTGCTACAACTGAGGGAAAAAAACAAACAAGCTGGAGTTAGCACAGACAACCCTATGAGAAATGAGAAAACACCAGTGGTAACGCCAAAAAGCAAATAAAATGTTAGAACTTCAAGGGAAGTATTAAAAGGGAAAAGTGACACAAGCTGACTGTCCCCCAAACTTCAACACAAAACCAGAAATCTCTTATGCTGTAGTATGAAATCTTTGTGTGCTTATATCTTGAGTAATACACACTATTTCAGTCTCTCCATTCTCCTGCCCCCAGCTCCCCCCCCATCAGAAAAAAAAGGCTAGGAGAATATTAAAAAAAAAAATACAGAAAAGGATAAAATAATTCTTGTCATTATGAAGGGAACTAAACATGCTCAGACTTTTCATTTAGCCTAAAAAAGCAGAGTACTTAAGAAGATGCTAGAGTTAAAAATAAAAAATTATGTGAAGTAAAGAACAGTTTTTCATTATTTCTAGGGGGAAAGACGGGCAAAACCAAACCTAAGGTAACAAATGAAATCATTAGGTATCAAGATTAAGGACTGCCCAAAGCACACAAACAAGTACATGGTTAAGCTGTGGAACTACTGTTATATTATGCTGTGGATGTCAAAAATGCAGATGAGTTCAAAAAGATAATATAAATCCTTGAGAGAGAGGAAAGTATACCAAGTGTTGTGAAACACAGAAGAGAATCTCTGGCTCAGGCAGACCCCAAACCACAGGCTGCGATAAATTCACTAAGGAAACCATCACTGTATGTCTCTCCATGTTCTTGAAGGGTCTCCTTATGCCATCATGACAGACAGAAAACTGAACCAGCTAGGTGTTTTGTCCAATCCCTACAATTATCTTCACATTACTTTCCTCAAAGAGAAAGCTCACGTATCTCCAGATCATAAATACACTAGACAGGGTATACCGTCCTGATGGGAGACACTCAAATATAGTTGGTCTTTAAAAATGCTATAGCATACACTGCTCTCAGTATATAATTATATGTAACTCCAGATTTGTCCTGTTTTTTTCTAGACAGGCAACAGAGAGTTTTAAATTATCTAACGACATGTTGGGATTTTTTTCCTACAACCAAGTTCTGCTTCATTCAGTATACAAAAGCAATACTGCCCATATAATGAACAATTCTTTTCAAGAAGTTCTTTACCTGACTCATCACACCCTAAGGAATCATGCCTGCCTTCTTTACAGAGCCCATTATTACCAATAAGAGCCTTCATAAACTGTTTTCACAACATTATCTGTCAAGAATGGCAAATAGAGACAGAATAGGTTAGTGTAAACATGTATTTCTATTTTGGGAAACAAATGTGAGATACTCAGAACAATCTTTTTCAAGATGTTCAGGATTATATCACATTCCTCAATTTTAATTGTAGTTTTGAGATCTCAATTATATCTAAGTTGCATTCAATAGTCACTAGCTGGCCGTGAAGAATCGGATAACCATAGATGTAAAGAGATTACTTCAGTAAAATAGGCCTGGGCCATAAATCCTGTCATGATATACAGACATAAGTGATCTGAAATCAAGGTTGTACAGACCATAATATTGTGACCATAGTAATACTGTTATGCATAAGCACAATTTTAATGTTATTCACTTTTCCAATATTGGATGTTAAATTATTTTTAGCATCTGAAAAACAGACCCCTACTACTGAGAGCATTGGTTTTTAAAAAAATGCTTCCAAAAGTAATATTTACATCTTTTTAAGGAGTTACTTCTCAAAAAACGTAGATAACACTTCTGCATTCTACTAAAACCAGAATACACGCAACAAACACAGCATTGAGAATGCCTTCGCTTGCATTTTTCAACTGCTTACGGGAGCAGCCCTAGTTTTCACCAGTTTTCAGCTACAGCTTAACACTGAACTTCCTCGTGCCTCTCTAAAAAGTCAGGTCTAGAGCATTAAATGCAAGTTTTCTTAGGTTCCTGGGAAACAGTACTTTTATCAGGAATATTGGAAAACATTAAAATAAGCTAAACTAAAACAAAAGCCCCTAAGACTTTAACACTTGGCTACCTGTATCTTTGGTCACACTTAATAAAAACATACAAAAATGCATCTTAAGAGGCAGAATATCAGCAGTATGTTAAGAGCACCTACTGCAGCTTTACATACAGCATAGGAGAAAATTATCTGGTAAGTATAATAGCTGTAAGGAAATCTCTAGAAACTATACTAGTGTTAATCATAAAAGAATTTGCAACATAGAGCTTTACCATGGTACAAATTGTTTCTTCAGAAATTTGAAAAGGATTGACAGAATGATGAGGATTCTCAGCAGTTTTGATGAGAGTAAATCTTAAGTAGCACTATTTTAATCAAATGACTCATGATATATTCAACACCAGAATCTCTGATATCACCACGAGAAATCTACTTAAAAGACAACACTGCAAAAGCAATTCATTTGAGTGGCAGCAAGAAGGCATATAAGCTAGCTGTAAGAATACCCTTACCTGATAATCTTATTCAATATTTTAAATGATGGAAGAACTAAAAGACTATATAATACATACTATATGTATACACACACACACACACTGTTAGACTGACTGACCTTGCAGTTCATTAAAAGAAATAAAAACAAGTTTAAAGAAAAAAGCAATTATTAGTTGCGGATTGATACGGATATCAGGCCTCTAAGATGAATAAGAGATTTCATACCAGCAACTTATAACAAATTTCCACTTAATTTGTGAGGCAGAAAAATATAATTTGAGTTAAAACTCCTTTCAGTACTGACTTTTTCATGAATGCACATAGTAATACACATTATAAGTAACAAGTCAGCAAGTCATTAGAATATTCTAAAGTATACACTTACTGAAACACAATGAATTAAAAATATCAAGTATTCTTTGCTTCTTTATTCTTTCCGTATAAATGCAAGCACATTAAGCCACTGCATCATGCCAGCTAATTCTTACAGAGAAAAAGGCAAGCAATTCTTATTGTTTATAACACACAGGATTGTTTATGCAGACTTCTAAAATCCATCAAAATTTGACATTTGTATACAGTTTTAAAGCAATGTTTTCAAGTGTTAACATTAGCTACACCTCTAATTTTTTTTTTTTTTAGCATCAGCATAAGACTATGAGACAAGAACATCATGAGACAAGAACAGGAAAAGGGTCAGAGGTACAAAATATCTAATGATTTGAATAAACTTCACTGTATTCTTGCATGATATATGCCTAATAACCTCTTTCCTCTGCGCTTTTTATTGTTAAAATAGCCTTTAGATTTAATCTTCCTAAAGAATTTAAAGGCAGAACTCTCACTGTGCACATTTCTGTCCACATGAATTAAAATTTGGGATGTGGCAAAGTCAGAAAGGCATACAGCTCTACCAGCTAAAAACAGGAAAAAAAAAAAAGCCAAGCAAAAACCTTAGCAATCAAATAATAGAATTCTGAACATTTATTTCCAATTTTTATTGTCCACCACCAAACTGTAAAGGTGAGACGTTCTCTGTCATCTTTCCTTAGGTATCAGGTAGGCAAGAATTTTAATTTTAAAAGACTTTTTTCAACATTATTATTTCCCCAAGAACAAGCACTGTTCCACTAAACAAGGGAGCAAGAGATGATAAATAAGAAAGGCAAAAAGTGACAGGAGAGGGTAAGCTGCGTCTTAAAAATGCACTTTCTCTCAGCAGTTTGCTTTTTTACTTTTTGCTTTTTTAACAAAGTCGATGTTATTATAGTAAATAGATATGGAAGGCAATACAAGACTAATTTTTTTTTTGTTTTTTAAAGAAAGTTTTTAGAGGAAGACTCTCATATAAATGACAACCGCCACTAGATAAGCATACTATTCATTTTTAATTATTATGAAAATTAATGTAAGTTATTTTCTTCAAAATTGCTTTGAAGGCAGTGCATACTGCTGAAGTCAGAACAATTGACCAATAGCTGCCTGGATCATCTTTTTACTTCATTTCCTGCTTAAATGCAGGATTGCATTCGCTGTTCTCTCCAGTTACACTGAGCCACCTCTGACATTAGTTCCAGTAAAAATCTTTGCTACTGATCTCAAATTTAATGTCCAGATTCTTTCAGAATTCTCTGATAGATGAATTTTTCCAGCTTTTCAGATTGAACACAGTACCCTCTTTTCAGTCTGCTCATTGTACAGAAAAACTGATTTCCTATTTCCAAACTCTGTCTCAAATTGGCCATCCCACCTTCCATTCAGTATTCATCGTAGCTGTCCTCAACAGAAACTGAAGCAAAATATTAACTAGCTTTTGGAATTATTTTTAGACATTCCCTAATTTTGGCTCACTCTGCTGAGCACAATAACCCCAGTTCATTTTTTCTACTCCTTTTATATGAGAAGAATATTTTATATTTTGTTCAAAATGCTTTGAAAGATCTAATTTAATTTCACAGTCTTAACTTGATCAGAGTACTTTTTGACCTCTTAGATGGAAGTTTATTCTATCTTCTTGTATAACAAGATTTTTGAGCTGATTATTTAAATCTGACATTCATCCTACCAATTTTCGCATGAATATATCCTTCAGCTTCTAGATATCCTCCATGTATCTTACAGCCTGTTGCTCTGAGATGTGCTGGCTACACTGCAGCACACAAAGTCTTACAGAAAGTAGTCAGGGGCTCCTGAGGCAAAAGGAGCCAAGATGGATACACCAGTGAAATACTCCAAAGGAATTAAGGGGTGTTCATCCAAGAAGGTGACACAGCTGACAGCCCAGCTCAAGTGCCTCTACACCAATGCACACAGCATGGGCAACAGCCAGCAGGAGATGAAAGCCAGCGTGCTGCTAGAAAGCTACAACCCAGTTTCCATTACTGAAACCCGGTGGGACAAATCTGGTAACTGGACTGCGGCTATTGATGGTTACGGGCTGTTCAGAAGGGACAGGCAAGAAGAAGGGCTGGAGGGGTTGCGCTCTACATCAAGAAATTGTTAGAGTGTGAAGAGCTGTCTCTGAAGAATAGCCATAAGCAGGTTGAAAGCCTATAGGTAAGAAAAACAGACCAAGGCAACAAAGGGAACCTCATGGTCAGTGCCTACTATAGGCTGCCCAATCAAGGGGAGCCTATTAACAAATCCTTCTTACTCCAGCTAGAGGGGGCATTGCACTTGCAGGCTCTCATCTCACTGGGGGACTTCAACCACCCTGACATCTGCTGGAAAAGTAGTATAGCAAGCTGTAGGCAATCCAGGAGACTCCTGGAGTGCCTCAAAGATAACTTCTTAAACCAGGCAATTGACAGCCTCACCAGAGGAGATACAATAGTGGACCTGAGGGTCACCAACACAAGTGAGCTAAATGATGATGTCAAGACTGGAGGCAGCCTGGGCTGCAGTGATCACACACTGGTGGCGTTTGCAGTTTGAGGGATATGGGCCAGGCAAAGACTGAAGTCAGGATGCTGAATTTTAGGAAAGCAGATTGCCAGCTCTTCAAGGAGTTAGTCAATAGGAATCCCTGGGAAACTGCCCTGAGGGACAAGGGAGCAGGACAGAACTGTCCGATCTTTAAGGACGCTTTCCATAGAGCACAAGAGCTCTTGACCCCCAGGTGTAAGAAATCAGAAAAGNCAGTTTGAGGGATATGGGCCAGGCAAAGACTGAAGTCAGGATGCTGAATTTTAGGAAAGCAGATTGCCAGCTCTTCAAGGAGTTAGTCAATAGGAATCCCTGGGAAACTGCCCTGAGGGACAAGGGAGCAGGACAGAACTGTCCGATCTTTAAGGACGCTTTCCATAGAGCACAAGAGCTCTTGACCCCCAGGTGTAAGAAATCAGAAAAGGAGGGAAATAGACCAGCATGGCTGAGCCAAGACCTATTGGTCAAACTAAAGAGAAAGAAAGAGATGTGCAGGCAGTGGAAGCAGGGACAGCTATCCTGGGAAGAGTATAGGAACGCTGCTTGATTGTGTAGGGATGGGATCAGGAAGGCCAAGGCACGGCTGGAGCTGAACTTGGCAAGGGACACTAAGAATAATATTAAGGCCTTCTATAGGTATGTCAGCCAGAAAAGGAAGGTCAAAGAAAGAGCAATCCCCCGATGATCAAGACTAGTAAACCTGTAACAACGGAGTAAGAGAAGGCTGAGGTACTCAACTTTTTTTTTTTTTTTTTTTTTCATTTTTCACTGGCAAGCTCTCTCCCCATACCTCTCAAGTGGGCAGACTGTAAGGCAGGGAATGGGAGAGCAAAGTCCCCTCCACTGTAAGAGAAGATCAGGTTTGTGACCACCTGAGGAACCTGAACATACAGAAGTCTACAGGACCTGACAAGACTCATCTTAGAGTCCCAAGGAAATTGGCTGATATAGTTGCCAAGCCACTCTCCATGGTTATCTGAAAGTCATGACAGACAGGTGAAGTCCCTGGTGACTGGAAAAAGAGAAACATTGCACCCATTTTAAAAAAAGGGTAGAAAGGAAGACCCTGGGAACTACCAACTTGTCAGCCTCACCTCTGTGCCTGGGAAGATCATGGAACAGATCCTCGTAGAAGCTATGCTAAGGCACATGGAGGACAGGGAGGTGATTCGAGACAGCCTTGGCTTCACCACAGGCTAGGGAGTCCTTCCTGGCCAACTTTGTGACCTTCCATGATGGAGTGACTACATCAGTGGACAAGGGAAGAGCTACGGATGTTGTCCATCTGGACTCCTCTAGGGCCTCTGACACTGTGCCCCACAACATCCTTCTCTCTAAACTGGAGAGATACGGATATGGTGGGTACACTGTTCGGTGGATGAGGAATTAGTTGGATGGTCACATCCAGAGGGCAGTGGCCAACGGCTCAATGTCCAGACGTAGAACTGTGACAAGTGGTGTCCCTCAGCGGTTCATATTGGGACGAGTACCGTTCAATATCTTCATCAATGACATAGACAGAGGGATCAAGTGCAGCCTCAGCAGGTTTGCAGATTACACCAAGCTGAGTGGTGGCTGACACACCTGAGGGACAGCATGCCATCCAGAGGGACCTGGACAAGCTCAAGAAGCAGGCCTGTGTCAGCCTCGTGAAGTTCAACATGGCCAAGTGCAGGGTCCTGTTCCTGGGTCAGGGCAACTGCCGGTATCAATACAGGCTGGGGGATGAAGGGATCAAGAGCAGCTCTGAGGAGAAGGACTTGGGGGTACTGGTGGATAAAAAGCTGGGCATGAGCCAACAATGTGCACTGGCAGCCCAGAAAGCCAACCATATCCTGGGCTGCATCAAAAGAAGTGTGGCCAGCAGGTTGAGGGAGGTGATTCTGCCCCTTCGCCCTCATGAGATCCCACCTCAAGTACTGCGTCCAGCTCTGGAGCCCTCAGCACAGGAAAGACACGGACCTGTTGGAACAAGTCCAGAAGAGGGACACAAAAATTATCAGAGGGCTGGAGCACCTCTGCTATGAACACAGGATGAGAGAGTTGGGGTTGTTCAGCCTGGAGAATGCTCTGGGGGGACCTTACTGCAGCCTTCCAGTACTTAAAGGGGGTTTGTAGGAAAGACGGGGACAAACTTTTTAGCGGGGCCTTTTGCCATACGACAATGCTTTAAACTAAAAAAAGGGAGATTTAGACTAGATATAGGGAAGACATTTTTTACAGTGAGGGTGGTGAAATACTGGCACAGGTTGCCCAGAGATGTAGATGCCCCACCCCTGGAAACATTCAAGGTCAGGCTGGACAGGACTCTGAACAACCTGATCTAGTTGAACATGTCCCAGCTCACTGCAGGGGAGGTTGGACTAGATGGCCTTTAAAGGTCCCTTCCAACCCAAACTATTCCGTGATTCTATTCTATGTTTCTATGAATGCAGAAGGCATGCAAGTATCTTCTGAACTCATTTTTTGTGAGAGCAAGCCTAAGGACAACAACTGAAATGCAGACGAGTAGTTTTGTACAAGACAGTACAAGTTCTAAATAAGGCCTTACTTTTGTACAGTATCATTTAAGACAAGTCTGCAGTAAGAGTCTGCTAATCCAAGTATTTCTGACTTACGTTATTGTGATTGTAGACTGTTTTCTTAAGGCTTCTTCTCATTCTCCCAAGTAAACATATATTCTGGTACAAAGAACTGAGAAGCCAGAGTAGTCATACTCACTCCTCCAACCTCAATTCAAGTATGAGAACAAGAAGCTGCAGGCCTAAACAGGACCCCACAACTCATGACACAATACAGTTAAGATCTTGTAGCAAAATTTGCATGCAAACAGATGGTTAGAGTCTTACAAAGTTTTTGAAAAATAATCTTTCTGCTATGGAAGCTGTGGGGAAAAAAGCAAGGTACATTGCAGAGGGAAAACACACAGTCAGTGAGATAGCTAAATAACTGAATGTACAGACCCAGACTTTTCACATGCAACAGATTCTGCAAGGTCTATAGCATTTAAGTTGGTCTTCCATACTTCAGATGGAGTGCTTACGCAATAATTCTTGTTACTGAAAAGAGAGTTGTAGAACTTCCTAAAAACTACATTTTTACAAAGGTGTTTGTATGTTACTAAACTAACAGCACCAGAGTCAATTTGTACAGGTTCTCTGTGGTTCTGTAACAGTAGTCCCAATACTCACAAAAACTTATTTCACTGTAGAAAATTTCAGGATCATCTTAGCCAAATGGCCAGTATCTTGCTTCACTTTCTATTCTACTCTGTTGAGTCAATGAAAAGGACACAGAAACTCTTCTGACCATAACAATTAGAAATACACTGAAAGCGAAGACGAAGTTCAGAGCTGCATCAAAATTTTGTTGGACGATACTTAGAGAAGAAATGCCTTAACACAGGTATATCGTATTGTGAAATAATGTTCCTTCAGAAACCTCTTGCAAGAACAAGTGGGGATTTTTGTTTCTTGCAATACTCAGAATGCTTCTCAAGCTAGGGAATTAAACATCCACAGCAAGAACATCTGGGAAAGTTGCAGAATCTCTGCTACTGGAGGCTTTTATGAACGAGTTGTTGCTAGGGATGATGCAGGTATAACTGACTGTGTCTTGGGCCAAGCAATTATCGAGCCCATTCCAGTCCTGTTTTCAGCGATTCCATGTTATTGCAAATACTGACAGTTCCCAGATGATCACTTCCCCAAAGGCAAAGAGAACTAGCTTAATTCTGATGAAGTCATTTGCATTTAATGCTGTCCAGTAATTGGCAAGCAACAACCTCTGACACACCTAGCGCACTAATCTTAGCTGTGATACATTTAAGACTGAACAAAGCTTCTTGACTGCCCTAGATTTCCAAAGCAAGAAGCTCTGGCTATGATTGAAATTACACATTAAAAAAGCGCAAGTAGCATTTCCTCAACAACAAAAAAATACTAGTTTTCCTACAAACACCATTCCAGGATACCCAAGCTGTCCTTGGATGCCTAAAGTTTGCAGGAGTCTTTTAATCAGTTCTTGAAATACCCTGAAGTCTACTAAGACAGAAGATATTTCTAGAGCAACATGACTACTGGAGCAGGATGAAGACAAACAGGCATGCTTCTTCAGTTTGTTTTTTTTTCTTCACACATACACACACTGTCAATCCCACTGTCAACCCACTGAAGTAGTCTTTTCTGAAAGGGGTCTCTCAAAAATTATCCTGCTAAACTGAGTGGATAGGATAGCCTTACACTATGAGCCTAAAGACTACCTGCTACGATTAAGAGTATTCCCATGTCAAGAGAAATTTGGCTAATCTGTTCATGAAGATGAGAAGGCATGGAAGGTTAGCAATGAATGACGGACAACAGTTTAACAGCAGCAAAAGGGGTATTTCAGAGGTACTGCCTAAAGACATTAGGAGGAGGTCAGGCTACTACTAGTCTGAACTTGAAGGTTAACACTTATGAAACGACCAATACTTATTTTGTATTCCAAATGCAATAGTTGTAATATTAAGGTGATCTTAGACTAATGGCTCTGGTAAGGAAAAAGGAAAAATTTCAGGTATGGGATTGATTTTCATACACACACACACTTAAAATTAAAACCTGGCCAATGTTTCCACTAGCAGGAGAGAAAGACATCCTCACGTAAATGTATAATTGTAAGTAATTTCATTTTGTCAACCCCACTAAGACCAATACTGACCACATCAGAACAGCGTAGCTGCTTCTACTTATGAATATGCAACATATATCTATGAATATTAAAGCTTCCCTGCCTCTACCACTAACTACTGCCATTTAACAGCAAGGGTGGAATTGTTAAGCCTGTTAAATTTAAATTTTAAAACAATTACTTCACAGACAGAAAAATAGTCTCAGGTGATTTAATAACTTAATGAATTTATGAAAGAATTTGTATGACACCTAAACGTGAAAAATCAAAAAACCTCTGCTCTTTTCAGTGATGTAGCAGCTTGTGCAATTATAGCCTCACTGCTAGATGTTAATGGCTGATAACATACAAAATTTAATATCTGAACTTTTATCTTCTACAGACCTTGATGACAATCCATATTCATGATTATCCCAATCTATTCAATGCTGCATCTGATGTTAATACTGACCCCAAAAAAGCATAAACACACTAAAAATAAAAGCCATTATTTTTCATCTGTATACAGGCCTCTGTGTGTCCCCTCAAAGGGGAAACAAAGTTTTTTTTATTGGTTACAGTCAGCAATCCTACAACATCCTACAAATCTCCAACACTGTGCTTAAATCCACAATACAATAGTGAATGTTTTCGATCTTAAAAGTTACTGGGATTTAAACAGGACACAAAGAGACTAGTAGAGCCAATGCCAACTCTAAAACGTACAGTTAAAGAGCAGAGTATCCTACTCAGCGTACTACCATTACTGGTTTTTTTTCCCCAGAAATTAATGAAAACGTAGTCTGAAAATTTAATGAAATTAATGCCAGGAAATCAGATTTTTCACAAACTGTATTAAATTGTCACAAATCTCAAACCATTTATTTTCCTGTTTTTAAAAACCGGCATCTTCAAAAGTGCTGTAAGCTAGAACATGTGACCTCCAATTTTGTCCAGTATTTGAGAGAAAAAAAAGTGAAGAAAATTATGCTATGCAATACAAAAGCGATACAGCTTCCCAAAGAATGTTCCAATTACCAAAACCTCAGCTAGAAAACAAAATTATACTTAAGAGTAATGCTCCAACATTCAACTTAGAAAAATAGTGCATCTTACCCCCTGTTCCAAGAACTTTCAGGAGTTCAAAGTTTTCAATGCCAACTTTCTCTGCATGGCCTGTCAAATTTGCTGAAGGGACAAAAAAAAATCATGTCAAATATGTAGTACACTGAAATATCATTCTGACATTTTACTACAGCTTCAGTAAAAACAAGTTATCAGATGAATGAAATTAAGCAACACTAAAAGGACATTCCAGTTACATACTGTATTCTTTTAATTTGAAAAGCAAGGGAGAGCAATTTTCTTGCTGCTGTAAGTGTTCCCAGAGACACAAAATCACAGAATAATAACTGAAGCTCAATTAGCTTGTGTACAGCATCTTTTATCCCATCACTGGGCAGCTCTGAAAAGAGCCTAGTTCTACCTTGTGTCTGTAATCTCTAATCATACAGTTATAGACAGCAATCCAGTAATCCCTTAGCCCAAGCACCATGAAAAGTCTTACATTCTTGGATTATATGGTATTTGGGATGACATAAACAGAGGTCCTATAACTCTTCGGGCATTTAAGATACTATTACTAAACTTACTAAAGACTCTCCCCTACTATGAAGTAGGAAAGACCTTGAATCTAAATAACCAACAAGTCTGGAAAAATAGAATCTGCTACGAAGATGTTTCATTTGTTGGTGAGTTTGGGAGGAGGCAGTTCTACATTTATACAAATGAGTATTTTTTTGTCTAACAGACACTTTTCTAAGCAAGAAACAGAAGAGTCATATTTAAAAAAGGAATTGCAGCAGGTTAGTTTGTTGTTGCTTTGTGAGGTTTTTTCTTTCATAAGCTGCTAAAATAAAGCCTTAAGCACTTCCCATTTTTTCCATCTTTCATTCCTATCATAATACTACCCATCCATTTGCATCAACATGACTGCAGGCCATTCAGCAGAGCTGCTCTTTGAAATGATCCAGGTCAAAAGCAGTAAGGTAAAAAAAAGGAACTAAGTTTGATTATTCTTAACCAGGTTCAGTTCCATGATCCACTGTAATAAGCAGCTGCATGAACAGCTTTACCAGAACAACTAAAGATGCAGCATCAAGCTGCAGAAGCTGGCATGGCTGCTGAATGAATGCCTCCCAAACAGCAACTTCAAGCCAAACTGTATGTCTAAAGGCTAGATAAAAAAAAAAAAAAGGCTTAGGAAAGAGGTGCAAGAAGCTTTCAGTAGCAGTACCATAGATTTCAAGTACAAAGACCTCTTAACCAAGAGAGTAAAACTCTTTGATAGGAGATGCTGAAGTTAACTTACTCTGCTCAACAGAAATTCTCATTTGGTTTAATATTTCTAAGAAACTATATCAAGACTTTCTGAATTAGCTGTCAAAATGTATAGTTAACCATCACTCACAGAACTGCAGTAACTCAACAACTTAAAAACTTAAAGCTTCAGAAAGACATCTAGTTGGAATAAGGTAACATTAGTGTTCTCGTGCAAGTCACTGATGAAATCTCATCTAGAATATTTTTTTCAATTCTTATCATTCATCTTTATGAGGGATTAATCAAGCTCGTAATAAGTGCAGACAGATCACTTAAAATTACTGGGAGATTAGAAAGTCTAAAAGAGCCTTCAGAAATTTTTTCTTCTACGACCAGATGTACACATGACAATGATTTTTTTTTCCAAATCTGAGGGAATCTACAAGCTATCCTAATACTACATGTAAAAAAAAAAACAAACAAAAAACACAAATCAAGAACACACAGCACAGTGAAATTATTAGAGAAATACTACTTTTGTGATCAGTTCCACTTTAATAACACGTACCAAGCAAGACAGTACCAGAATCATTAACAAATCAATGACGCAATATGCACCACACAAGTCAAACTGAAGCTTGCTGTACTATTTTCACTGCAGATAGAACAAATACTGTTGTTAGTGCTACATCACAGTCATTGCTGAAGTCAACAGTAAAGAAGATGCACTCGTGCCAAGAAAGGAGTAATAGCAGGTAAGGCTAGACTGAATTAGTGTCTATATAGTTACAGTAAGTCACGTCACAGTCAGAAAGCAGTCTGTCTTGAAGCAGCTTAATATTACATGTTACTCTTCCTAACAAGCACTGAGAATGGTACTCAGTGTATACAGTTTCAAAACTGTCCTTCCTGTCAGGGACAGCAGGAGTCAGGGACTGCCCAGGCAGCCAAGGAGGCCAACAGCATCCTGGCTTGCATCAGGAATAGTGCGGTGAGCAGGACTAGGGAAGTGATTATCTCCCTCTGCTCAGCGCTGGTGAGGCTCAACCTCGAATATTCTATTCAGTTTTGGGCCCCTCACTACAAGAAAGACATTGAGATTCTGGAGAGAGTCCAGAGAAGGGCAATGAAGCCAGTGAGGGGTCTAGAGAGCAAGTCTTCNAGGGACAGCAGGAGTCAGGGACTGCCCAGGCAGCCAAGGAGGCCAACAGCATCCTGGCTTGCATCAGGAATAGTGCGGTGAGCAGGACTAGGGAAGTGATTATCTCCCTCTGCTCAGCGCTGGTGAGGCTCAACCTCGAATATTCTATTCAGTTTTGGGCCCCTCACTACAAGAAAGACATTGAGATTCTGGAGAGAGTCCAGAGAAGGGCAATGAAGCCAGTGAGGGGTCTAGAGAGCAAGTCTTCTGAGGAGCACCTGAGGGAACTGGAGTTAGCTAGTCTGGAGAAAAGGAGGATCAGAGGAGACCTTATCACTCTCTACAAGTACCCGAAAGGAGGCTGTAGAGAGGTGGGGGTCAGTCTCTTCTCCCACGTAACAAGTGATAGCACAAGAGGAAATGGCCTTAAGTTGCACCAGGGGGGGGTTAGGGTGGATGTTATGAAAAAATTCTTCACCAAAAGGGTTGTCAAACATTGGAATAGGCTGCCCAGGGAAGTGGTGGAATCCCCATCCTTGGAGATATTTAAAAGGCAGGTAGACGCAGTGCTTAGGGACATGGTTTACTGGTAGTTTTGACAGTGTTAGGTTGATGGTTGGACTCAAACTTAAAAGGTCCCTTCCAACCTAGACAATTCCACGATTCTATGACTATTCTAAAGAAACCAGCGCTAGAGCGTCCACAGTTTTAATGAAGCAGTGGATGTCGCTGAAGAGATGCAGGACATAGAACTTGTCTGGATACTAGCTAAGTAACTGCTGAATTCAGAGTGGCAAGAAATTTTTCACTGAGAAATCCACTGTTTTGGATCTTCCGTTATGGAGTACTCCAGCAAGGTTTTGCCATCTCACTTCCTTTAGGAGCTGTCAGCGGTTCAATAAAACACCCTTCTAGAAAGCAAAAGAGTCATTTAATCTTGCCATATTCTTGGAACTGAATAGGAAGACAGAGAGTGAAACACAGAAGTGGTGCATCTCCGATAACATGCTGAAGATTTGTAGTGCTGGCTATATTCTAAAAAGAGATTGAGTCCTAAACTCAATCCATTAATCTAAACTACATAAACCCAATTTCATTTGCATACCACATTCAATAACATTAATAAAACCTTTCTCACCTTAATGAGGTTACACAATAAAAAGCTGGGTGATACATAGTTTGAATTATTATGTACTTGTTTCAATGTGAGACATAATTTTGCTCTATCCACTTAATCCCATTTTTACTTCCACTTAGAATGCTTAATTGCCTTATCCTAAAAAACCCCACAATTAAATGTCTTGATCATAATATCCTTTTCATAGTAAAAGGTAGCAACTACATCACAAATAAGCATGTGATCACTATAAAATAAGTCCCACCTCATTCTTTTCGCATTATACTAAGGAAAAAAATCCATCCCACAAGATCACAAGATCAGATAGCTAAAAGGTGTTGCTTAACACGGATGTATGATAGGACACTGGAGACACTGAAACTCTCTCTCAGAACTGCTCCCTATAAAGCAAGAAGTAGAATTATCCTTAATAAGAAAAAAACCCCAACAACAAAAACCCCACCATACACCAAACCAAACCTTCACAGCTACAAGAAAAGATTAACAATTCCCAGAAAGTGCTTCTCCCAGCATTGCCACAGCTCGCAGTGGCTTGCTCCAACAGCCTCAGCTGCTGAACTCAGTCCATCTCTGAAGTCATACCCCAAGAAAAGCAAGCTGAAGAGCTTGTGTCTGTGCCACATTCTTTCCAATGATACTACTAGAGCAGTTCTTTGTCTTCATCTTCTGAAACCAGGCACAGCACTTTCCCACATTCTAGCTGAGGTGCCGTTTCTCCAGAACAAAAGTTGTTATACTGACATTTCCTTCAACTTCCTTTCATAAGCATAAATCCCCAAAGATCAGTTATTCAGTTCACCAGTCACTCCCAGGAACCCAAATGACCGCTGCAGGAGGACGTTTCACAAGGAACGCTTTCTGCAATTACAAGACAACTGTTCCAAGTTTGAGAGGCTTTAAAGGATGGCAACAAGAAGGCCACCACTACTACCACCGCTGAGAGAACAGTGAAAGGCTTCTTCCACTCCACAGACATCATCATGCTAGGACTGGTATCAGAACCTGACCCAACAACTGCCTGTGCAACCTGCATGAAGACAAAGTATCTGTCAAGAGTGCAACAGGATGAATGCTCTAGCATCCAGCTAGCAGTATTTCTAGCAATTAGTACTACAACATTTCAGTCTAGGCAAAGATGTCATTTGGAAACAGCGGCTTTGCAAAAGCTCTTAGTTTAAGAATTGAGCACAAGCAAAGTAGTTTTGGAAACAGAAAATTTACTTCTCCATGCCCTTTTTCTTCAAGTCTGCTGACACATCAGCTGAAGAGTACCACGGAAGGGAACTAAGCCTGGACAGGAAGAAATTACAGGATGAGAGTTTCTCCACAGCTGATCTGAAGCTACACATGACATCGCAGTAGAAAGGATGGTGGTACATCATGAAAAAAATGCAGTAAGCTGACAGCACCTTCTAGGAGACAAGCTAACTGCAGAGATGCACAAGTAGGAAAAGCTTGCATTTACAGATATTCTACTGTAGTCCACAGTAATCAGCACTGGACCAGCATGGTAAGGAGAGTACGCAGCTGAGGGCAACAGCAAGATACAACACAAGAACAAAAAATAAAGGGAAAGGCATCCGTAAAAACAAAGAGGAAATAAATAGTGGCACTGGTCGCAATTAATCACCAGAGGGAAGGGGCAGGGGGGAAAAAAGCAAGTATCTAGAAGTATTTGCACTAAGAAGACAAACCTCTGAATGCAGGGACACTAATGCATTGAGATCAGTACGTTCATTCTCAGCCCCCTGGAAGTAGGACAATCTGTTTAACTCTGGGAACCAGAACAAAGTACTTCTGCTTGATGGAGGATCTCCAGACGACAGAAGACGACAGGCCTGACGCCTGCACTATACCTGAACTTTGAGATGACCAAGTGTGAACTAAGAACTGTGCAAGCTGGTAGTGTGTAATGACTCTATTTACTTTTAATTGCGCTTTTATGATCTCAAGAAACAATATTTCAACAGTGGTTGTTTTCAAGTTAAAGCGTGCTGCCTCCTGCTTCTGGACTCCATTACATATAAGCTTTGAAGGAGACACATGAAACTAGAGCTTCCTTTACTGAACTAGATCAAGCAACCTTCAAAGACAAGCTCTGCCTGAAAGCTGTGACTTGTCTCTGCTATTCTCTGAAACATGAGAGCAGCTTTGCTGTGTTATTCAGTATAACAATGAACCTCAGATAATTTAAAACAGAAAAGCACAAAGGAGAATACAAGAGAAGACATTCTGTAATATTTCATACTATTAAGTGTCCTATGCCTGGTACCAAGATCAACTTGATTCTAACCTGTTACTTCAGAGAACGGCCCATCTCCACTCACCTATTTTAAGTCACAGCAACAAAGAACAGACATTGTTTTCAAAGTTATATGAGCACAAACTTGAGATTATCCCTTACTCAAAGTGAAGAGTGAGTGTTTTTCCTTGAAATTAAGCAAAACTAGGACATTCCTTTGGTGGGGGTGGAGGGGTGGAACACCATGACCCAACAACAAAACCCACAAGACCACCACATAACAGAAACCATGCAACTATTGCTTGTTACACACTGAAGAAAATGCATCTAGGATGTTATACTCTCTGCTATATATGGAATTATACTTTAATTGTAACTGGCTACAGCAACTGAGAACTATTTGTGAAGGGAATTGAAAAAAACATCCCTAGTCCTTGATATCTGACAGATCATCACCAACTAGCAATTATCAGGTCCCTGAACAAGAGTACTATTTAATCAGGACAGGGAACTATCTTACAAACTTAAAATGGAATCTTAAAAGCATATGATCTCAAGGACTACCTGCATTTTTCTTAGACCAATACAGAATTCAGAGCAAAAATAAAACATCCAGACAGTTCTGAACTCACATCAAAGAAGAGAAAACGCAATTCGTGTTACTCTGAACTCTAGAATCACGACTAAGTTAACTGGGGTGATAACTGTTCATTCTCTACAATATTAGATGCTTAGAGAGAAGACGATCTGAAGTGAAAAAAATTTTCAAGATCTCAAAGCTGAGATCCCATTCTAGAAGGCCTGGAAGCCAAAACTTTGCACAGCCAAGGATGACAAATACCGATGAAGTACTAGCTAAGCTGAATACAGTATGTGGAAATTCAGAAGCACGAAATACTGTGGGGAACACAACAGGAAATAAACATTACCATTATGAAAATAGACTGAAGCTGCGGAAGACTATCCCACCAAAGTTATCATTTGTACACCAAAAGCTGAAATAAAGATAAAAGTATGGACATCTGAGATTAAAGATCCAGACTCACAGTAGTCAGGATTGGAAAACGCTCCATGTTAAGATCCATTTGCATCTGTCGGCACTAGCCCTTTTGCTATTACAGAGGCGATTTTGCTATGAGGTTTGTCATTACTGTGAGATGAATCACTATGAGGTCACCAAGATTCAACCTAGAAGCACCTCCACGGTTAGCTAGAAGATTAATGTGCAGTAACACTATACATCACATAATAGCCCAAAAAACCCCCAAAATGTACTTAGGCAAGAGGCTGAATAAAGTTGCTATAATCTAATGCTGAGCAGGGATGAAACAGTCAGATCAAAATAACAGATATCCAAAGACTATGCAGGCCTTTTCAAACAAGAAATTACATCTAACTACAGGGTATGAATCAACTTCAGTATTCTCAATCATCAGAAATCAGTACAACACTTCAAAAAGAAAACCACTTTATTCACACAGGCACTTTGGACACAGTGTTAAAAGTAAGAGAATGTAGGTTAATTTATCAACAAAAGAAGAGCGCCTGACAATTTAAATTTTGATGGAAGGTATTTACATATCAGCTTATGCAGACATTAACCAGGAAATTTGAGAATTACCTTCAGAATTATCCTCTCTCAGGTAAAGCTTGTATAACCACCTGTCCAAGCCAGCATAAAATACTTACAGATGTCAACAAAAATTGGGAAGAGGAAACAGTCAGAATAGATCCCAAAGTCAGACACAAAAATAAAGTGACTGTGTGCAAGGCGAGTCCTTCATAAACCAGACCATCTGCCTATCTACAGAATGAGTCAGAAGCAAAAAAAATCTTAGCAGAGCTTGCACCNGAGAGAGAGAAAGAAAGAAAGAATGTTTCCCGTAAGATACTAAATGATGCCAAGCAATGGAGGGGATCCAACAGAAATATTTACATGAAGAATACAGGTGCAAATCACACCCTCAGATACTCAGGCTTCCTCATAAGTTTAAGCAACTCGGGGAAGTGTTTTCTGAACTACCTCCTGAATGAAATCCTGAAGTGCATTAAAGTAGCATATAAGTCTCCTAAATTTTTTGGGCAATCCAGCAAGAGCTTTTAAACCATCGTATTTAGAATACACTCGAACAAAGCTAAACAAGCAGACAATGAAGCCTGCAACTACTAGTCCTCACTTGTATCAGACATTTTATTGAATATCACTGAAGAAATGACAGCAATTCGAGCAACTGTACCAGACCCTTTTACAGATAATTTTAACCAGGTTTGTTAGATTCCAAAGCAATTTTCCAAACCAAGCAACAGATTAATAGTCACTCTCCTCCTTCATAATCAAAGGCTATCATAATCAAAGTTACAAAAAGATAAATAATAAATTCCTAGACTACAAAAATTTCTTAAAAAGTATTGATGCTCTAAAGAACAAAATCCAGAGATTTAAGTTGTATTAAGGATGATTCATAAACTTACTCTCTTAAAATACTCTTTATACTTCCCACAGCAATATGAGAACGCATATATTTTCGTGCTCAAAAGAGAAAAGTAGAAGTAAAAGCAATCTGAGCTTTGAAATATTCAATTATTAACATGTCCAGATCTCTATGAGCAATATACAGAACTAGTTCATAGCCAAATTAAAAAAAAACAAACTGCATCTTACAGAAAATATCATTAAAAAAGTATCTTTAAACTTCCATAAGAAAGTTTCCTTTAAAAAATAAAAAATAGAATTTTGTACAGGTGACAGATATAGCTCCCTAACAAAGGCTGAATACTCTATTTAATGCATGATTCATCATGAGTTTTAGCCATAGTAATTCTCACAATGCTTTATGGTGTAACATGAACCTTACAGTTTACAAATAATCTATTCTAGTTTTAACTTCTCATTCAAGAAGGGGTAACTAAGAATTTGCAATATTAAACCCTTCAAATAGACCATGTATTTATTGTTTGAAGCCTTTTATAGTTTCATACCGAATTATAAGTTAGACAATTGGACTACTCGAGTGGAAGTTCCAAACTCCTCTGCTTCTGGAGCCCTGCAGCCCATTGCTACATTGACTTCTGGGCTATACACGCCTTTTCACATGCCACGTGTTACAGTCAAATTCCAAACTCAAGCAAGTTCTTTAGCCCAAATTTTGTGATAGCATCCAGTATCTTCTTCAAAACAGACCTGCCAAAAGGCCAAAACCAGTGTCTTAAAGCAAACCAAACAACAAATATACTGCCTATCACCCATACGTTCATGGAAAGTCTCACAAGTTCCCTTCAAGATCCATGTTTTGCTAATCTCTGCCTCTCACTGGGCAAAGCAGGGAGCACACATGCATGCTGCAAGATGGGCAACCGCCTACCTAGTCACATACACTGAAGGTTCAGGATCCTTTGATCCCGATTTTATTTTTTTCCCCCACAAACAAGAGCTATGACAGAAGCCAACAGGAGGCGGGGGGGAATCTCACTGTTAACAGTTCTATTTCCTTCTTGCCTTCCTACACCACAAGTCTTTCCCTCTCTGCCCCATCCGTCCCTACGACACGAATTTTTTTCTGTAATACATTTGCTATTGTTCAGTTATATGGCATTAACAGGAAACAGAAAATGTAAAGAGGCAACAACATGCTTTTTTCACTGTAAATAATACATAACTTCTTATGTGTCCAAAAAGATTAGAAGTTGTTCTAAAATCTGAAGTTAGCCTTCAAAACATAAAACCTTTTCCTTTATGAGATTTCAAAAACAGATGTTGCAGAAAATTTCATTTTCTTATTATTTTCACTGGAGAGCTTTGGTGAGAATCAGAGACAGTGACCACTTCCTACAATTTCATCTTCGGGATATTTATTCTTCTATTTCCTGAAAAGAGAAAGTGATTCCACTTTCCCCAAAAACCCATTTCCTTCCCAAAGTGAGAAAAGAAAGATGGTGAGTATTCTGAAGTGGATGGATTGTGAGGTTTCTATCGAGGAAGAAATGGTTTGTGTGACAGCAAAAGAAAAAAGAAAAAAAAAAGCTTGCTAAATATACTAGGAGAAAATCATTATTAACTGAAATGTGCCCTAAAGGTCACTGCTGGGTCTAATCTGCAAAATAACCAACTGAAGGAACAATCATTGAAGCATATGTATGCTTACAGTTTCCTGACATTCTGATTCTTTGCATCATGAAAATAAAATAGACATACACAGAGTAGTGCCCAGTATTTGTAATACAGCAAATCACATGGCATCTCACAGAGGCACTCAAGTGTTACGCACCACAGTTCCTTCCCTATCACAGGCCCTATCTACATGCCTAGGAAGTGATATTCTTTCAGCAATTGCTTTTTGGTCACGCAACAGAGGAGTTTCAGGGCCCTGAGAATATGGGATATAGAGCTAAAATTAAGGTGGAGCCTGCATATCAAAGCCAGCACTGTAATTTCAAAATCAAAGTTTAAAAGAAGTCAAACTGTGGTATGACAGGGTTAACAATCAGCTGGGAGCTGTAAAGATAGCGCTCCATATGCTCTAACTGTGCATTTTCATATGCTGCAATACTTGCTTGAAGGTAACAATCATCCGTTTCATTCTTGAAGATACTCATTTCATCTTGAAGTGTTATAGTATGTTCACTTACTCACTTGATGGTAATCAATGCCTGTTTTTAACTAATTTAATATTTTCAGAGCAATTCTAAGACCCCAAGTAATTACAAATGCAAAGTATAACCATAGGCTCACCCGCATTTAATTAATTTGAACATACAATTCTTTGTACTTTGAGTTTGTTATCAAGAGGTTCAAGCAACAACTTCCACTACATGAAAATGAGACACTCCCTTCTCAAAGAAGCCACTATTTCTACCACAATAGTACATTCTTTCAAAGCACTGTGGAGACTGACCTCTTTTTCATCTGCTAACTGACAGCTACTTTTGACATGTAATTCTAAATCATTCAATTAGTCACAGAGCTAGTAACATCAAAGAAACACCACGGAGAGGAGGGGAACACTGGAATCTAAACAAATCACACATTAAAAAGATATTCATGGCATACAACCTCAGTATTTAAGGCAACGAAGATCCTGTGTCTCCAATTCTAGTTCTTGCACATCCCCCTCACCCTCCTTCCCAAAATGAAGCAAAAGTAAATAATCATGCTGCATGCTTTCAAACTGCGGTGGGTTGACCCTAGCCAGCAGCTAGGCACCCATACAGACAGACCCAGTACAAAAAACAAAACAAAACAAAAAAATACCCAAAGTATCCTATAGATTCGTTATATATCAACAGAAGCTGACTGCAGTTTTTCCTCCTCAAATTATCCTATCTCCGTGCATTGTGTAGAGACAAGTTCTGAAACTGTATCTTGATATGCCTTGCATAGCAATGACACTATTGACACTTTCAGGAGTAGGAGTCTCCCAGGAGTACATGACATAGCAGCTCCCTCCTCCACCCTAATGCTCCAGAAATAGACAAGCCATTGCTAGAAAGCATTTTTCAGAAAGCAGAGTTTTCTACATAATAAAGAGAACGGGAAGGGGAGAAGCAATTGATTCCTATAAAGCTGAATTTCAGAAGCTTAAAAAGATATAAACAAGCTTGAGACTTTTTAAATTAAAAGCAAGTATCAGTACTTCCTGAATCTACAAAGCAGGATCAAAATGAAAATTACTTATTATGCTATATTTGACAGCTCATTGTCTTGTTTATATGAACGTGCTTATTCTTCAAACTATCTTTAAATAACTATCTCACAGAGGGCATGTGCTGTCTCAACTTTTATAGACAAAATCTAGACATAGCTGGGTAAATGCACAGAATAAATGTGTTTCACTTCCTTTCCCCCTACCCCTTTTCCTCCTGCACACTGAAATCCAGCAACACCCAACAAGACAAGTATGTTTTCCACCAGTTCTCTTGCTGCTTCTCAAAAGAAGGAAACTACAGTCCCTTCGGTTTCTGCGTAGCTATCAGGAAGACCGCCTTTTTTTTTTTTTTTTTTTTTTTTTTTTTGTGGAGCTGCAGTGATAGTTACATTCCGCTGGGGCACCTCCACTGAGCCCCTAGACCCGAGTGACAGGGGGACAGAAGGTTCAGTGTGACCAAAGAGAACCAGCACCATCACCAGCCTTCCCCATCTGCCCATCAGAGACTGTGAGACTGTCAACTACACTAACCCGAGGGGTGGTTCCCCCAAACTCCTGCAATGAACAGCATCACATACTTACCTTTACTTCATCAGGAAGAAAAAAGATGATGAAAGAAAAGGAATGAAGGACATGGGTTAACAGCATCTCCATTGTCAATAAACACAGAGAACATACATCTTGATTATGTTTTAAAAGCACTCCTAAATGAACAATAAAATCGAGATTTACTGCAATATTCAAGTTGCCTGGAAACTTCTGAGATGCACAGAGTCTCTATTATAAAAAATATACAAAGACCTTCCACAACACAGCCACCTACGACAAGAGCATGTCTGCTGTATCTTGAAAGCTTATATATATATTTCACGTGTTGAACTACTTCTCCAGAGGGTCTTCAAGTTAACTACTGAGCCACAAGAAGATTCATAGACTGAAAAGCCAGATAACTCTGTGGTTACATGTTGGCACATTCCCCTCCCTACAATTCCGGCATTTCACCGAGGTCAGAGAAAAGCTGTCACATAAAACGACTTCATTTAGGAGTGTAACAAACAGCCCCCCCCCGCCCAATACTGACATAGCCATAAGAGTCAACCACACAATTAAAAAAAAAAAAATAGTTAACCCTTATGCCCTTCAAAAGCGTCAATCACCACTGGGGAAGTGTGACAGGGGAGCCAAATACGCAGCAGAAGTCCAACCGAAATACTTTTTTCGGAAATAAAAGAAGGCGTCGTCCCCCGTCCCCGTCATGCCCCCCGCCCCCACCTGACACACTCCTGCCCATGTCTCTCAGCTCACCCTCTTTTTCTGTCCCCTCCCCGAGATTTCCCTGCTGGTCCCGACNTCCCCCGCCTCTGCCGCTCCCCGTGCGTGTGTGTGTGCGCGGAGGCGGGGGGACGTCACCTGGCCTGAGGCGGATTTTATTTTCCAGGGGCGCTCGGGAGCAGAGGAGCCATGCAGGCGCGCTAGGGCCGGGAGGCGGCTCTTCTCCCCTCCGCCTTGGGGGGTGGCGGGAACAACAACAACAAAAAAAGGAAAAAAAACCCACACCACCCAACAGCAAACAGTTATTAAGATACAGGGAAGCACACGCACGTCGGCTTCCCTCCCCCGGCCCTCAGAGCCAGCCCATGTCCTTGCGGCTCCCCTCCCCCTTGCTCCGGCCGCCCTCCCCGCCCGACAGCGGGGAGCCTAACCGAGGCCAGCGCGGCCCAGCCGGGATAGGCTGAGCGAGGCGGGAGGAGGGGGCGCCCTCAGGAGCGGCTCCTACTCAGGCGCTCGCACCCCGTCCCTCCCCCCCCCCCCCCCCGAGCGCTCATTGGGCGCCCGCGCCCGCGAAGGCCAGCGGCTGTTGGGCAGAGAACGGTCTACGTCCCGCCCCTCGCCCTTCCGCTGAGCGGCGCGCTCCCTCATTGGGTGAGCGGCTGCGCCAATCGCTGGCTCCGCCCCCTCGTCTTCCCCCCAATCCCTCTACTCCCTAATCTTGTTTGTAAACATTCCCGCCCGCCTCTCCCACTGCC
>VZSF01010156.1:11264-96933 GCA_013398295.1 Chionis minor | reverse complement strand
CCGCCTTCGGGCCAGCGCTCAGCGCCGGGTGACGGCCCCGCCGCCGCGCGGTACGCGCTCCGGTCACGCCGGGCCCCACAAAACGGGGCCGCGGGTGGCGGGGCGAGCGCCGGCCTGGCGCTGAGGCGGCTGCGGGGAGAGAGGCGGCGTTCCGCCCTTAGCCGGGGCCCAGGCGCCCGAGGGACAGGGCTGGGGGGGGGCAGGCGGGGCCCGGCCGCAGGGCGGCGAGCGGAACCGTCGCCGTGGGAGGCTGCAGAGGCCGAATTTAGTGGAAGATGAAACGACTTTTGTGGTCGCTGGAAGGTCACAAAGCAAAGAGGACCTTGGTGGGTTATGGCGGCTCAGGGCGTGCTTGTTAGGGGGTTGCCGGCCTCGGTGTGTTGTGAGGCGGGAGCGGGAGAAGGCGCTGGGTACCTGTACCCGGCTCCCGTGTCGCTGCTTGGGGCATTTTCATGTGGTGCCATGAGCTGCCTGGGACACGGTGTCCCGACAGTGGGACGTTTGATTTCATTTTTAAGGAAAATGTGTTTTGAATCAGATTAGACCTGTTTCATTTCGCTTAAGCCTCCTAGTCTGTTACGTTTCAGAAGCAATCTTGCACGTGTGAAGTAGTTGACATTTCGTTGAGACAGATTGTACTTTTCTCAGATCATACAGATCATCACTTTTCTCTCCGTTTCTTAGTTACAGCAATTTCTGACTTGTTTTTGAATGCTGTTGCTTCCTATCCTTTGACACCCTATAGCGAGACACTAGATTGCGATGCCATGTCACATACAGCAGCTGTGTTCTTGCAGAGTCTGATTCTGGTACATCAAACATCAATGAAATAAAATCATAGAATGGTTAGCATCGGAAGAGGCTGTAAAAATCATCTAATTCCAACCCCTCTGCCATGGGCAGGGACACCTCACACTAGACCATGTTGCTCAAAGCCCCATCCAACCTGTTATTGAACACTTCCAGGAATGGAGCATCCACTGCTTCTCAGGACAACCTGCTCCAGTGTCTTACCACCCTCAGAGTGAAAAATTTCTCCATGATACCTAATCTAAATCTGCCTTCTTTCAGTTTAAAAAAGTTACCCCTCATCCTATCACTACACTCCCTGGTAAAGTGTTCCTCCCCATTAAGTACTGCAAAGCTGCTATAAGGTGTCCCTGGAGCCTTCTCTTCTTCAGGCTGAGCAATCCCAACTCTCATCCTGTCTTCATAGCAGAGGTGCACCACCACCCCTCTCATCATCTTCGTGACCCTCCCCTGGACCCAGTCCAACAGGTCCATGTCGTTATGTTGGGGGCTCCAGAGCTGGACACAGTATTCCAGGTGGGGTCTTCTGTTAACATCTTCTGTTAATCCTTTATTCACATTCCAGTATTACATATCTGTGTGTGTGTGTTTCAACACATAAATATAAAAAATGCATTATACACACACACACACATTTCTACAGTTTCCTGTAGAGAGATTGAGCTGAACTACTTAAAGCTTTCTACTATAGAATTGTTTAAATACCACACCTCAATTTTAGGGTGCTTTGGGAGTTGGTTTTCTTCCCAGAAATTAAAAATACCATCTAAGGTTTTCATATGATTCCTGGTAAAATTGTTGAAGATGTTTTCCACAAAGCACTGCAGATGTTCTCTTGAGGTAGCTCCTTGTAGCATATGGTACACAAATAACTTCACTGACAATGTCCATCCAGTTACTGCCTTTCTGACAGTATTTTGTCAAGGCTATAAATACGGAAAGTCTGATCCCAGAAGATGTTTTCAAACTGAAAAATAATTGACTAACTTTTGTCATCTGGTTCAAGGTGAGAGTAATTGTTACATTAATGTAATGTTAAACTACAAAAGGGAAAAGAATAAAAATACGAATTAATCTGGTAAATTTTATTGTTAAATTTTTGCATCTTTTAACTAATGGATCCTTCGCACAGCTAGTGGGGAGTGTCAGTTTCACTTCTTTTTTACAAGGAGTAACAGCCACTTCTGATTATTCTGTCCCAGATGTTGCATTTTAAATAGGCTAGTGCTGTATTTCATCCAGTGGCTCTACTAGCCTACACTTTGGACTAACTGTCCCTGGCAGCCTCCGAAGAGAAGCTGAAATCTGACTCCACGCTGTTCCTTATAGCACTCAGCGCGAGCAGAGCTGGCAACGAATCCTGTGGTTGCTAATAGTCTCGGTTTCAGATGTTCATAGCTTGACAGACTTTATCTGCTTATTTGCCTCAGCCTGAAACCACCTCTTTTCTCCTTTTAAATTTCATCTCAAACAGCTATAGAGAATGAGGCAATAACCCTAAGACATCGAACCAAGGTTAATGATCCATTGTGGTAGCTGCTCACGATGCATATAGCAAGACATGATGATTACCCTGTATATTTAGGTTTAAGGTGTGACTGGACTTGGAAAGTACTATTGCATGAATTGAAAGTTCATTTTTATGACTGAGGCACCCGCTGATTTGCTTGCACCCTGGAAAAAGTAATAGCAACATGGTTATTCCATTAAAAACATTAAGATTTTTTACATAACAATCTCCAGTGTTAAAATTTTTTTGCAGTGGGATTCTCGTGTCATATCCAGAAGCAGCAAAGCAGCCCTACGGAATGCTTGGAAAGAATCCCACCTTTGACAGACAAAAGAGCTATACTTATACTGAAATCCTAAACCTCCTGTCAGTAGCCCATGAGTACAAGACTATGCTCAAGCTTTTATTTCAACTGAACTTTTGGGAGCAGTGGAGGATTAAACTTGGTCGTGTGCTTGATTTAAGAGTGGACCTACCTTCAGTGGAATGGTCCAGGCATAGTGGGCTGGTTTCATTACCTCCATCACATTTGTCTTTTAAACAGTGTCACATGGCTTTGTGGTTGTTCATAAAAGGACATAGTTTTGTCTGCCTTAAAAGGGTAGGTAGGATTTAAAGGTAGGTGGAAACATACAGGGTACATCCGTACCAGAAAATAAAGCAGATTAGGACTCATTCTTTATACGTCAGGGTAAGCGGCATGGCATAGCATGGCATAGCTTGCATGCACTCAGCTAAATTCTTTCTCCTTCAGAACACGGTGGCCTTTTCCATACTGCCTGCTGGATTTATACAGGTTGCAAACTGTTACTGAGCCATGCTAGCCCCCAGCTTGTTCGAGGACATTATCTGGGCGAGCGCTAGTCAGGGGCCCAACCATTCCTGAAAGCATGCCAGCAGTCAGAAGTATGGATAATCGTGTGCCAGCATTCAGAATCTGCCTTCGTCCCATTTAAATCACCAACACAGAGTCAGATGAGGGAGGAAATTTGGCTTGAGCCTGCAGTGAAAGCAGGCATGTGAAAGTACAGAAACAGTGATGGGCTGTAGACCCACAGTGGGTAGAGAATGGTCTGTAGGAGATTCCTTTATAGTTTGGAGAAGTAAAACCATCCTTGCTATGTAAAGTGTGCTTTTAGAAGTACAGCTCCTAGTGCAATTTAACTAACTGAAAATGTTATTTGTGTTTTAAGTATTCATTTATGTGTGTGTTATGACACAACAAAAAAAAAAATACTGTTTGTCATGATTATGCATTCAATAAGTTACCTCTTTAGTGTTAGAAGGGAAAATATTTGATATAAAAACGATTAAAAACTGTGGGGTGATGCAGAGCCACTCCCTCCATAGTGTAAATGTTGGGGGAGGGTTTAAATAGCATTTTCATACTCATGTACAATAAGAGCAACCTGACAGGTCAATCAACCAACAGTTCAATGTTTGGGCTGAGCATGTGCTGTTAAGTTTGGGAACATGGAGTAACACAGTTCTAAAGATAGATGTCCCTTCTCTACCCCACAACACAACTGTTCAAAAATATGTGTATTTACTTGCCATTGCTAATTGCGAAGAGAGGGAGGGAAAAATCTTGTGGGAGATACCCACATGGAAAGATATTATTGAACTTCATTTAAGAAAAAGTGCCACAACATTTCCTCTTTGGTTCTAAAAGAGGGTATGTGCCAAGCTGGTTTGAGAGCTGAGGTGTAATTGAAATACTCAGCGTACAGACTTCTGAGAGGAAATGAGAGAGAAAGAAAGAAGAAAATGAGTGCTGTAGCTGCATACTTCCAGGGTGTCACTGCTTTGCAGTTTTGAGGTACTTGATTTACTTTTTTTCTGAAGGGGAGCTGCATATGAAAAACATAGTTTCTATGGAGCTAAAGTTGGAGGCGTCTGGTGCTTTCTTGTGGTCATTGAATTGTTACAGAAATAGGTGTTATTTTCAATGTACAAATGCTGGAAAGCCAGATGATACAAAATGTTCCCCTTAATCACTGCAGAGAACATTTGCACAGCAAGGGAAAAAGAGAATCAAATTTTGGAAACCAAGAAATGAATTTAGAGGAGAACTCCGTGTGAAAGACAGTCATGACACAAAACAGCTTTTGTGTGAGATTTTAAGTACGCTATTAGTTCTAGTTTCTAGTTTACATGTATTCTCTGTGATTTAAAAAAAAAAAATTGCAGTTGAACATTTTGTTCTTGCTAACTGTCAGAAAAGTAGACTGGGTAGGTAAATTTGCTGTTTAAAGAATTTTTGTATGAAACTGCTCTGGCCAACAGTTTTATCTCTCTAAAACCACTTAATGTCTTACCATGAAAGGAGAAGTTATGCTAAGCATCCAAGCCTAATAATTCTTTTAACGGAAGTGGTACAACTCTGTCAGGAAATGGATCGTTTCTTGAAAGAGTGCATATAAGTGAAGATGTGTTACTGATTCTAGGGTTACATCTTTGAATAAACTTAAGTCCTGTTTCAGTTAGCTTTCATTTCTTCACTGAAAATTAATTTCTTTTTTTTTTTATTCAGTTATAATACAGTTACAACTACTATTCCCGGCAACACTTTCAAAAGTTTAATTGTTAAAAATCTACATGACCATAAAAGAGAAACAATAAAAATATTTGTTACATTACTTGTTTTCTAGTGAGGAAAAGGAAAATGAATGAACACTGTCCAGAGGGGAAAGGAAGCAGCACTATGTATTAAAACAGAAATAAGGGTTTATTTCAGTTTCTGATCTGCTAAAATCCTTAAGCTAGGCAGAGATGGAATTTCTAGTTAATACAAAGAATTGACTTTTGGATCCTAATCCTCACTCACTCATAATAATTTGAAATTAATTTCAAATTTGTTGGAAGAAACACAGAGGGCTGTTCTACATAATGGTATCATTAAGCCTCTGAGTAATACTGACTGCAGCGTAATTAAACTCAAAATCATTTTCAGAATACTTGCATGTGAATTCTCACTGTTTTGAAAATTGACTGTAAACTCTGGAGAAGAGGACTTTAGAAAGGAGAAGCTGATCAAGATGTTCTGAAAGCTAGAGATGAGGAAATTAAAACTTTTAACTTGGCATGGAGACCATAAGTACATCCTGGTAGTTGCAGAAGCCATGCTTCTGCTTTCCGTTGCCAAACGAGGAAACAAAAACACAAGAAAAAAAGTTATTAAATGGCACAGCTTAAAGGTATACCTTATAGTACTTAAAGGGACTATAGAGACTTACCTCTTTTTCACCTACCAAAAAAGAGGTAAGTGAAAAGAAGTGCCACACAATATGCAAGGGCAAAGGGAGTTTTTGAAAAGCATAAATGAAGACTAATAACTTCATTTCTGCAACTTTTTTTCTACTGATATATTTAAAGATATTGCATCTGTTAAATTACCATAGAGCAAAAAAGAGATTTAATTACGTTAACAATATTGCAGAGATTCCTTTTTTCCTTTTCCATTTACCTTGACAAAAGTTGTATGGTTATTGATTTTGAACCTCGTCTTTTAAATTTAAAAAGGTGAGATGCTCCCGTGAATTTAAATACAGAAGAGAAAATCCTGAAACAGATGGATAAATTAAGAGAAATATATTCCAGAGTCAGGTGGTACATCTCCGGGAGTTTGGATGGAAGTTGGAGCTCCTCAGAAAAAATAAGAAAACTCGCATTAGTTTCAAGTACTGTACCAGGTGATTGGACGGTACCTCTTATCATAGTGTAATATAATATAATACAATATGATTTAATATAAACAGCATTAAAACTAAAAACTTATTTAAAAGGAGCAGAAAAATGTTTTGAGGAAAGATATGAAAGATTACCCTTAGTTTAAAAGAAAAAAAAGATTATAAAAACAGTAGATAAATACGACTCCATGAACACAAACCAGATATAACATACTATTGTGAAAATTCAGGCAGCAAAACCAGTATCTGTAATAATAAGTTACAAATTTTTGATACATCTAAAAACTCAGGGTTCTTTAACTGAAATTGCATAATTGACACTGACACTGTAAACTGTATGACTTGGGGCTGGAGCTAACTGCTAGCTGGTACTCAGCAATTCTATCATTGCATTGCTGTTTTTCTTAAATTTTTCATCCCATACTGATTTATTGAGAGAGAGGATACAAACTAGGGTACGTGTAGCTCAGCATCCCGTCTCCAGCACTGCTCAACAGCAGCTGTGTAGCGTCATGACAAGCCCTTGTAAGAAACTTCTAAAGTTTCACTATGTAGTCTATAAATAAAGACCTCCATTTATTTGCTTTAACTTTGCCGTTTGCTAGTTTCATCTGATGACCCATAATGATGTAGTTAAAAAAGAGAGCGAAGACTTGTTACCTTCTATCTCTTCCATGCTTTTGTTGGCTCTGCCCCTATTTCATAGGCAAACCCAAAATGTGAGGTACTAGTTCCCTGACCTCAAAATGGCCAGCAAAATATTTGCACCAGGCACTAGCAGTTCTTTGAGATTCCAGTAGTCCTGGCACAGCCTCATTTCTTTCATTTTTCTTAGGTAAAAGGCTTGTAGAGAGAAACCTAGGTTATTTAGATGCTGGAATCCTCTGGTTCAATACACATGGATTTTCTTCTAATGTAAAGTGTTTGCTGTGACAGTCTTTCAAGAGGATATCAAAACCCCAGTTGGTCAAAGGACATTTTGCACTCCTTTTGTAAATTCCTCATGATTTGCGTTTTCTCTGAGGTGTTAGAGTTCTGTGCAAGGAAATGTCCCATTAAGCAATTTTCCTTTGGCAGTCATTTATTAAGTCTGGCTAAGAGTGAGGTTTGGCATCCTCCTTCTTACAACATGTCACATTCAGAGTTGTGACTGCTTGATAACATATTGATGGGCAGCATTACAGCAGTGCAGGTTATTGACATTGTAAATAACTCCATTAGCACTGAGCTACTTCAACCCCCTCACCCCCCAGCATTTTCTGGGATTTAATGAAGATTTACACAAATGCCACATCTCTCTCTAGCTTCAAAACAGCACGTTCCTATTCAACCCAATTTTATTACACCAAATCCACCATGTTGTTACAAAAACTCTGTAGTAAGTTATTTGCTTCCTGTTGGACGCAGTGTTACCTTCCTACCAACGCTAGTGAGATGCATCTCTAAAATGGGAACTCAAATGTGTCAAACCCCATGTGTTCTTAGAATTACTTGTAATATGCAGAGGGTGGGACTCCAACTTAATCACTCGTAACATATATCTGCAATGTGGCCTTACGATGTCTTACCACGAAAGCACTTGGTTTTGGGTTGCAGTGAGTTGTTGTGAGATGCTTTCCATTATTTTTCTAAGTCTCTAGATAATAAATTGGTTAAACTGTTCCACTGTGTGACAGTATTTTTCTTAGAAAGCTGTGTGATTGAAGACAGTGGACAAGCGTGAGGTACTGGTTTGGTTTATGCATAAGACAAAATAATTGCCTTTGGACAGCAAGTACCAAAGCAACAGAATTATAAATCATTTGGGATTGGGCATGAACCCACTGCAGTCATGGTGTGCTATCCTTTGATGGATATATAGGGAGCAGATGAAGGGGATTTCTGCAAAAATCGTGAGTCTGCCTCTGCTTTTGACAAACACAGAGTGAGTGTTAATCCCTTATTTAATCTTGTGTTTCAAGTCAGACCAGGACCATGCTTTCTGTAGCCTTTTATGTACCCTTTCTGACTTCAGATAGCCCATGAAAAGCAATCATTCCTCCTCTAAGGCACCGGTTGCCTGATCTTCCCAGTGCCTCTCTTCCGCTGCAGAAGTAATTGCCTTCTCACCCCACCCACACGCCCCAAGAGAGCAGCCTTCCCCCCACTCTCTGCCTCTGCTACAGCAGCAGCGACATTCATTTGTCTTTACTTAGAGTCAAGGATGTTATTGTCATAGTTGCAGGTGATGCTGCACATCTGCACATCATCACTTGTCGCTTCCTTTTAATGCTGTTACCTCTCTGGGTTGAAGCTTCACAGTCCATCCTCTTATATCGTTGAAGCTTTGGGCTACAATTCAATCTATTTTGGCCCTATTGATTTGGTTGTTCTGTTTGGGTTTGGAAATTTATTCCTGTTGAGATTCTTAAAATTGACAAATACAGAAATCTTATTAAAACAGAGCCTTGTCTACAATAACAATAAAAGCACAACATTTAACATCCATCTTACTAATAATCTTACTATCTCCTATTCATAGAATGTTCATTGCTAATCTTTAGCTATTTACTTCAGAGAGGCTTATCTCTTGTCTTTCCTCGTTATTTGCTTGTCTTGCATCTCCTTACTAAGTCCACATATTCATACAGTAAATATCCCAGGAGTCAAGTTACTGACAATATTCATAGCTGTTTCAAAGAAGCCACAAATATATTCAGATTTATTACAAAGGGATCTAATGAATTAATTCTATTGTTATTTTATAGGTGGTACTGAGGTTATTTTCAGCAGAAGTTTCAATCTATAGTTGAAAACAGATGCTTATGGTTTTAGTCACAGGACAAGCGTTCAGTGCAGGTAAGAGATTACATCCCACTGCAGTAATGCTGAAGAGCCCTTGCTATAGACTGGCACTCCTTTGTGCTGAGCAATATACAGTCCCAGAACAAAAAGGTGCCCCCCAAATGTCTCATTACTGTGAGCTATGATGAAAGCTCTTAGAGCACAACTGAAGACTGAGAAAATTTTGACTTTTTCACTGAAGCTGATAATTACTATAAAGGTCAGAAATTGGTTGTCCATCAAAAATACATGTCTTTCGGGAGCAAAATGGGCCATCTATAAGCATGGTAGCCTCACTATTCCTGTTTATTTTTAAGAGAGACATTTGAGATGTGTGGCTTCTGCAGAGCTCATGAACCCAAGGTCTGTTAATGTTCTTAGCTATTTTTAATATACATAGATTATATCCTAAACAATGCCCGCTTAATATACTTTGTTTTGCATATTTTCTTTTGTATACTCTAGTAACCATGGAAAACTTGCATACAGATCATTCTATTCTTTGAACTATAAGATATTCATTTTGGGCTGTCTTACTCTGTTAAATTTATGCAGTCTTGAAATAACTCTCTGTAATTGAAAACAGTTTGCTTTATGTGATCAACCATGGAATGAATATATATAACATATATATATGCACATACTTTTTTTTTTGCCTAGAGTTTGAAAGCAAGTACTGTTCGCAATACTTTCCTTCTTCAAAAGGAGTGGAAAATATTGTGTAACATTTTCCAAGCGGAAGCTGGATCTTCTTGGAATGCTTAGTTTTTAAGCTTTCCAGTAAATGGGAAAAAAAGGCATGTTTATTGTTTGATCAGGAGGACACAGATTTGCTAATTTTTGTATATGGTTTTGTATTTTTTATATGCCTTCTGGTAAACTGTATTTCCCATCTCAACCAAGAAAGTCTCGCTTCTTTCCAGTCTTGTGTTTTCATGCTCCAGTGAACTTGCATTATTTGTCACAATTTTCCCAGGAACACAAGGATTGTATATCTCATATATCTGCAGTTTGAAGTGCTCAACAGATTCAAAATTAGCCTTGTATACCAAACTTTCTATGTCAAAGTTGGTTAATTTATGAAGACAAGTATTATGAGATTGGAGAAGAGATTTATAGTAGGGAAATCTGTTTGTAGAGAATGGAGTTTGCAAGTCATTAGCTACTAGCTAGCATCTTTTCAAATGTTTTAGTAGCAGTAACTATTTTGTTTAATAGCAGTCTTCTACTGCTCCATCAGTTTGACTGGAAACCATAGCAGCTTCTAGTAACTGATGCCTGTTGATCTTCCTTTTAGCTGATTAAAATCCCCTCTCTCTGTAGTGAGAAACACCTTCAGCCTATATTCAAATGATAAAGTTCTTCCATCTTTGCATATTATTAAAAATACTTCCTGATAAGTATGATATAGCAATATATTGTACAATATACCCTGCTGTATATAATTTTTGTTTGATTGTTTTTATTTACAAGTAGCTGAGCAATTATCTGTTTTGTAGATTTGTCTTTTTCTGTCCAGAAATGCTGATCCTGGTTACTCGCTCCATTTACAAAATTCTAGGTGCTCCCTCAAATGTATTAAAAGAGAAGCTAGCTAAATAGGCCTACGTTTGAACCAAACTCACTAATCCCTTTCCTCCACAATCAAACCCCCAGATATTTGACTAATCTTTTGGAGATAAATCCCATAGATTTCCATAGTTTGGTTTTTGCAAATGTGAATGCTCTATTTTAATTGCACATTTAGACTGGGAGCCCATTAATGCAACCTGCTGAGTGCTTTTCATTTGCCTTGCCTTTTTTCACTGCATATACTGTGTAGTCTGTCCCTTTTTTAAGAGAAGATATTGCTGTTAATAGCTAATTAATTGTATTTGGAACAACCTTCTAAGATGCCTGTCTCAAGAGGATGTATATCTATGGAATTAGGATTAAAGGAATGTCTGTATTTGTAGATTGCATTCTAATATAAGGATAGTTTTGTTACTTTTAAATATGTTAGCTTTGGAACTGGAATACTAATAAACCATGGAAAATTCTTCGCTTTTGCATCTAGGCAGTTCCCCAAGTAAATTAATTTAGGAGGTAGCCACTGGAATCCATATGATATGCTGCAAACTGCAGTTATATGGGATAAAGCCCATTTGGCTATCAGTTTTTATGTTAACCTCTACAAAGAAAGAAATCACCCTTAGCTCTGAGGTTCCTAAAGCACAGGTCATGGAATGCTGGAAGGATATAACAGTTAAGTTTTGTCAATATTTGCTCTGATTTTAAGCTCTTCCTTACATATTCATTATTGGCCACTATCAAAGTCAGGATACTGGGCTTGATGTAGCTTTAATCTTATCTTTTGAAGAATACTGTTCTAATAATGTTTTGAATTATTTGGACTTTATTCATGCATTAATCCTCACCCTGAAACTCTTAAAACACTATGATGTAATGGAAAGTGAAAACCCATTTCAGAGAAGGAGGAAAATTCAGCCAGATCAAACCCCAATGCTCAAACAAGCCAAGAGTCTTTTCCCATTTGAAAATAAAATAAACCAAAACTTGGCACACTCTCTGTACTTAGGATATATAATAGGTTATATGAAGAAAATCCAATAAAAAAATTGTTATTCAAAACTTAATATCTTTAAGCACCTCCTAAATAGAAGCTGTGGAATTTTAAGGTACATTATTGCAATTGCCTATCTGTCACGTATGCAGAAAACAAAAAAGGATCAATAGTTGCTAAGCAGACAAAAAAAGAGCTCAACCTTATTTCCAAACTACATGGTTCATCAATACTAATTATAACTTATATCAGAGGTGTTAGCTTGTTTCATACACATGTTTATTAAAAGCATGCCTATTGCTTGTGTGTATTGCTTATATCTTTTTCTGTCTTTAACTTTTCTGTCACATCTTCCTGTACTCAGGTCTGTGTATATGGCTGGTATGCAGATGAAGTACAATACAGCAAATGTTTAAGCACTTCATCAGTCCTTTAATTTAATAGGACTACTTATCTACTTATCTGTTACTTATATTCACAGAAGTACTATAGTTTCAGTCCTTTAACTGTAAGCTCTGAGACAGTTTTATGCCTATTACCTCAACCGTATCTGGGAACAAAAACCTAAATGAATAAACAAACAAAAGTAATAGCTTAAATTTTGTTCTGTGTTGCATTTAATCAAAATATGGACTCAAATATGTATTATAATGGAACTTTGGAAGTAGAGCACACCAAGATACAACCAACTTCAGTAGCTTATTTATATTTTAAAAATATAAAATGAAGTGATAAATGTGTAAGACATTTTCAGCCCTGACTTCTATTGTTTGGTAATGAAAATCAAAATTATGACATTAACATCTCTTTCAAGTCAGCTAACTGATGCTGCAGCATTATGAGTCATCTCTTTAACACCGAGCTGCTTTAAAAAAAATAAATTTAATGGTGATAAAAGGTATGAGGGTGATAGGCCTACAGGTCTTACTTTACCCACGAAACACAAGGGAAAGCAGTAAAAGTTCAGGATGAATTCTCTGAGCTAGAAAGACAAACTGTATTTTTTCAACGTCTTCAGTTCTCTGCTGAAACTGCACATAAAGGCAGCAGTTTGAGACAGTCACTCTGTCTGCTCTAAGTGCAATGAACACAGTAGTGTATTGTGTTAGCCGTTGAATAGCTAACAGAGTGACAGCATTTAGTCATCTGATACCTGACGTAGTCTCTAACCAGAAACTTGGATGAGAAGTTCTTCTCGTGACCTGTGTTAGCACCCAAGCCTAGCAGAGCTCCTAACCTTCTCCCTTGCATTTGCTGCACAGCCACTGCTGTGCTTCAAGCCCATCTTTCCTCTACACAGGAGACACCATTGCAGCCCGTGACTATAGGATAACTCATTCTCTGCTTTGTCAAGGATGATTCTGATGGATGAGGACAGTTGCCCAGTGGGATTACATCATAAGCTGGTCTTGAATGATTGTTATGAGTTCAGAAATGGGGAGGGCAACTGGAGGCACTGTTGGTACCAGAACTTGCAGAACCTCCTGCCGTGATCAGTGTGATGGCCGTTTGTCTATAAAATTAGTTCATCCCTGGTCCCCACAGATGACTGGACAATCAAGTCAGTGCAGCAACACTCATTTGCTTGGTTGAAATGCCACATCATCCAGGTCTTCCATCCCCCACGTTACTGCCAAGCTGAGGTCCTTGAAGGTTCATGTGGCATACAGTGTCATATTGTTTCTATATAGGCAGGGGAAGAAGAGCTATGAATGATGTACAGATCTTCATTTAGGTCCCACCACAAGGGGCTTTGACTGTTCAGGATTGTAACTCACTAGTTCTGCAAGTTCTTGTTCAGAAGTTCAAGAATGGTGAACGTTGTCATTGATGATTTATGGGCTTTGTGATGTAGTCTACCAATAAGGGTGTAACATTTGTGGTTTCTAGAGCTTGGGCATCTTTGCTATGGACAAAGCAACACTCTTTTCTCCGTAGGGATTGTGGTAATTTTCACCCTTAGAGCATATGTCTGATTATTGATATTGCTGCTTATCACTATTGCTTTTCATCATGCTGCTCTACTCAGTGTTGGCCAGTCAGGTCCTGAGCTTTTGCAGATGGGGTGCAAATGTATCTGCAGGTACCTGCCTGCACCAAACAGACCATCAAGGGCAGTTTCCAGATCCTCATGACAACTACAGTTGCCACGTAGTACCATAGCTGTCAAGTATACAGTAGTGAAACCATAGTAATGCAGCCATAACTTGTCTGAAACTTCACGGAGCCTTTCCAGTTCCAATGGATGCTGCAGAATAAAGCTGTGCAGGCATCCTTGATGCTGATTAACATTTAATATGGGGGCAGCGTGGATACTCCGTGATAAAATAGCAGTCTGGGTGCATACCATTTGCCATTACGTAGCACAGTTGCTAACAGCACTTCATCTACACTTAGTCCTGGAAGTTGCAGTGAGGTATTCTTGTAGAGCCTGCCACTGGTTCACCAGGTTATCCAAACATCACTGCTTAAAACAGGGGTTCCATCAGGGAAGTGATGCTCAGTCCTTATGAGCTGTTCACAGTACTTCTCCATCTAAGAGCTAAAGGAATCAGTGGAACAATGAAAGTCTGTCTCTCTATCAGAGGTATTTGTGGAGGCAAAGAAGTTTGTGCTGGTAGTGTTTGGAGAGGTACAATTCACTGGAGGTGTCTCAGACATAGCTTACTAAGACACTCCCATTTCAGGGACACTGTCTTTGTGTAAATACATAGGCTACAATCATTCCTTTAGTGACCGTGTCTGAGGAGAATTGCTTATTGAGGAGCAATGGATGCAGGGACCTAGCACCTGCTGGCAGACATGTGACCCAAAAGACATGGCATAATCCTGGGTGTAGCCTGAATGACCAGAGGCATGGCACATTTTTTGGGGAGCATGGTACTAATTTTATGGTGTGTACGGGGCAGAACATCACTTACCTGCTTGCCTCCAGATGGAATTCCTTGGGAGGAACAGACACCCCATCAGCCCTGTGACCATGCATGACATGACTGGGTGTAACCTAGGCGGTGACATACTTTCTTATCAAAATGAGCACCTGTGGTTGCTGCTTTGCAAACGAAGCAGTACAAGTCGCTGTACTTTGTCCTATGGACTTCCACTTTCATTCTGCATTAATAAGACCGGGAAGAAAAATTTTCCTCTCTTTAGGAATTTTTATCCTGCCAGTACTCATCACCTTGACTCTAGTGTATAGCACTCTGCTGGCTGGCCAGGGGTGCTTCAGGGGGCAGGGGAGAGGCTGGCATTGGTGGCCTGCAGGCAAGGTCCTTCTGCATCCTTGGGGTGTCTCAGTGCCAGAAGAGGCCAAGATAGAGAATCGGTGGCTGGACCCATCCCAGAGAATTGTGAGGAATTCTAAAGATCTTCCGTACCTCAGTGTAGATTGGGAAACTATATTTAAATACCACCGTCATGTTTTTTTCAACATCTTGAAGTTGAATAAGCACTTCTTGTCATCTTATACAGAAACAACCTCTGGTAGATCATTTGCTGTCTCTTCTTACCGCAGCTAGTGAGTATTCCTCTCAGCAAAGTCAAAGGCATGAAAGTGGCATTTTTAAATCTCAGTAAAGGTCCTTGTTTCCTCTTACGTGTGTATGGTATCTTGCCAAAGATGCGTGTAAATGAGGTGGCTCCTCTAAAGCTTGTTAGTCATGTGTTTTTGTAAGATGATGAGACAGGGTATGACCCAAGGGGTTGGAAGGGTGCATGAAGTCATGAGACCTCATCCTTTGCATCATAAAAAAGCTTAAACAACCAACTTGTTGCACAGATTGTGCCTATGCAAGGGCAGGGCCCCGGTGTAAACTATTCGCTAGTCTCTGCCCATATTATGCCACCTGGGAAACAATGTATTTTGTCCCAGAGCAGAAACTGAGAGTAAAATAATACAAATGCAGTGGTGGAAGTTCAAGAAGCCTGTGCAAGACATGTCACGCTAACATGCAGTGCTGTCTGAAATGACTGCTTTAGGACCGGTAATTGCTTTCTGGTTTTTTTTTCTTAGTATACTGGGAGAAAATAAACATTGTATGCCTTTTTTTTGCAAGTAAACAAGATTGCATCAAAGATACATTGATTTTATCATCCGTTTCTCATCCCAACACAATCTGCAGGATCTTGAGTATAGGCTAGCTGCTTTAAGCAGCAGAGAGAACACTAATGGAAACTAATTTAAATTTCTGTTTGCAGCCCTCATCTAAAGGTGCATAAACTTCAAAGGCAAATGCCCTGTATTTGCAATGGAAAGTTAAATCTTAATTTGCTGGATGAGCCGCTGTCTGAAAATATACAAAGCACTTCCTCTTTGGAATGATACACAAAGCACTTCTGTGCTCTGAAATGATTCATAGCAGATGGGGAGAAAAAGGATCATTAATTGATTCTTCAAATAAAACATCACAAGTATGACTGAGAGACCTGGTTGGAAAATCAAATGGAGTGACTTTTCAGATAAGTTTGTGCTTTCCACAGAAGTCTCCTGGCAGAATTTCAAATCAGCTTGGTGATTAAGCAACAGGTCATTTTAAACCATGTTTACATTAACAAACCTCTGTAACCATACTCATACTAGGGCAAGGCATAGTACACAAAGAGTTGGTTAGATTATAATTAGTTTAGATTACTTTCCATTATGTATCAGTAAAGGCAGCCTGTGGGCTGGTTCATGTTTCAAGTTACCCTGCTGTTCCTGTTAGCGTAGCAGTAGCTTTGGGTGAGCTATCTGCATGACAGTATCTAAAAAAACCTGCCCAGCAGCGTTAAATGGTGACCCCTGTACTTTTTTGGCCAATGGACCTGTACGTGCCACCACCCATTCTTATTGTCAGACTTTAAACTGAAAATAGGACAGAAGTGATATAAACAATGCAAGACTGTATTTTGTAAGAGTCTTTGGGCTCCTTGCGAGCAATCCTCTAGATTACACTTTGAAAAGTCACTGCGTTAGACCATATCCTTACTGTGCATCAGTACCACCGCAGAAACAGACCTGTAATCTGTGACATCAGGAACTGGTATTAACTACTCTGCATTCTTCAAGCCGACTTGTTTGTTACTCTTACCAGCAGTACCTTCCACAGACTGTTTATTCTCAGGTGATCCATCTTTAAAACCACAGAAATACTGTATGTTTTTAGTTTTACCTCATGAATTTACCTGACACATGTAAAGGCAAAGCAGTCACACTGACACTTCTGAAGGATGTTTTAATCTTGTGTTATGTAATTTTTTTGATTCATTTTTGTCTGGTGTGGTTGAGCAAAGTGGTATGGACACACCCACTGCATCTCAGAGTGTAATCTTTCTGACACTTAAATGACATTTTTCCATTTTCTTGGGTAATGAATAATTTACAATGTGGGTCTGAAAAGAATCTATGCTCATATTGAAATATCTGTGAAATTTACAGATTCACTTTTTCATTCTGAAAGCTCCAAGGTAATACAAAATGTGTTGCTTCCTGCACTTCTTTCTTTTTCTAAAGAGATTATGCTCTGCAGATTTTAAAAATACTTCATAAACTAGAGTTCAATCAGCAATTTAATGTAAAGATACATAACTTTGCAAGGCTAGTTGGTGGTTCCACTGCCAAAAACTAAGGAGGAAATAATTAGAAAAATTATGCTTAATCCAAGCCTATCTGTAATATTAAAAGGGTGTTTATATATATATCTCTACATGTAGGTGTAGGTATTGAGGTTCAGAGAAATATGCATCTTGCAAATCGAGGAAACCATTTGTGCATTTATTGTGTTTTATGATTTCTGAAGTTGATTATTTTCTCTCAGACTGAGAACAGGAAAAGCTCATTTAAGGTTGAAAATTGAGAGAGAGTTTAAGGTACAATTGAGAGATACAGCAATTATATAAATTAGAAAGAGCTAGTGAGAGGAGAGAAGGCATCCAAACTCCTATATTGCCAAAAGGTGCTGTCAGACAAACCGAGGAAGCAAGCCCTATGAAGGTCAGCCCAGCTTGTGGTTGTGGAGGTAGAGGTCTGAACTCGAGGAGGAAAAAGGCAGAGGCAGAGGCACGCTGTAGACAAAAGAAAGAGGGAGGAAACAACAAATAGCCCAAGACATGCAAACAATAGAATGGTGCAAAGAGATGAGTCTGTCCATCATAGAAGTAATCTGAAAGACAAGGCAACCCCTTTATTAAATCTTGCCTGGAACTGCATTTTTCTTGCTTCATGTTGGGTTGCAGATTATTTGGCAAAGGTGGATGGTATTGGTCACTTTTTCCAAGCATTACTGTTGAATATTTAACTCTTACCTTGATATACAGTAACTAACTTTGTTAGCAGACAAGGCTTAAAGATAGAAACTAGTGAATGAGTGATATGACAGGCAAGGGTACACCTCCTGAGAGCAGCAGGGTTTTTTAGCAGGATAAAGTAACATTCCTCTCAACATGCCTTTTTCCTAGCATGACTTGTGGGAAATAGAGCATATTCTTTACAATCAGTTATAATGATGAGGCTTAGAACCAGTCCCATTCCAATCACCTCAGCAAAGATCAGCACCTCATTGCACATGGTCACCCAAACTCAACTAGTGCGCTGAGAACAGCATGTAGAAATGCTTAATGACTTAGAGCTTCACACCAATCACAACTGATCAGAGTTTCTGAATAAAAAAAATATTCACCCTCTGAATTTGGCCTTCCTGAAAATTATTGTGTCTAGGTAATGGGCTATTTTGCTGGGCCAAATTAATCAAGTAGTATGTATCTGCTTAACTCTACTGGAATGGTGCTACACAGATATGTACTAAATGAAAATGTCACCTAACAATTTTAAGTTAGTTAATAAAACCAGACCCAAGATCCATTTAGAACTTTTACCAAAGCTGGTATATATCTCTACTTCCTGACTGCCACTTTGATGCAAGAAAAGTTTTTCCTGAATAAATATATCTTTTTAATATAATGTCATTTCAACACAATATGGTTTCTGACAATTTTGATTCATTATTCTGAACTACTGATAACGGCATATGCCATACAGCCATTATTATCTGATCACACGGCTCCCTACTCATTCCTATAGATCATTCTTGTACTTTATCATCTCTTTCCAGCTTTGAAGCTCCATTATCCTTGTCAAGATCTGGAAGTGCAGCTCAGGATATGGCAGTGTCAACAAATCAATAGTAGGTAAGTGCCATTTTAATGTGTCAGACAGCAATATATTTTAATATTTATTCATTTAAGTTCAGTATGTAAAACCAAAATACACATGAAATAAGTTGAATCTTCATGTAAATCTCTAAAAAGAAAAGTGTTTATTGTGCTTCTAATGTGGAATCAAATGTTTAAGAAAAGGTTCTTTAAGAGTTTGACATTTATTGTCAAGCCCAAGTGTTTCTGTAAGATACTTAGAGCCAACATTTTGGCACTACTGAGATTCACAATCCTGTAGCTTTTTTGCCACTTGCTGTCATATGAACTTAAAACTTTTCAGGGCCTAAATGCTTGCTAGTAAAATCCCATAGGCATTTCCATTTCTGCTACTGGGAACACACTTTATGAGGGGATAGTCAGCCTGCCCAGACCAGGACATTTGTGATAACATACCTAGCTGAAGACAGCTTTTGTCCCAAACTAGTTTCTGGAACTTCAGACTGCCTTTCAAATCCGAGTAAGCTAGTAGTTAAGGCCACAAATCCTACAGATGATTTAAATAATTTCAAAGATGCTCAGAAATAAAGAAAAAAAATCTGAAATAATCTAATGAACAAACCTGGAATTTTGTATTATTATCGCTGTATTTAATTTGAAACCTCTTAAATGAATAATTCCAGACTGGTGTTAGAAATTCTCTTTGCAGTAATATGTCTCTTAAATTGACTTATAGGCCTGAATTAGGGCTTAGCTACATTTCTAAATCCAGTTTCTTGTTACCTTTAAAGTGCGTGTTTAGAATTGTTCATGATTTTGTAATGAAGACTGTTTTCTGTGCGGCATACAGAGTGATAATATAAAAGCAGAAAAGATGAGAAGAGTTAGAAAGTAGTTAAAGTTCAGAAAAAATATCCAGATTGATTTCTTTTGGCTTACAATGTTATATAAAGATTTAAGAATTAAGAACAGATACAAAGCTTACTCTACATTTCAGCGCACCTAACTTAACCTCTCAGAATTCTGCAAGCTTTGCGAAACATTTTGGATAGACAACCTATGATGACAGTATAATTTCAGTGAAAACATATCACTGCTCTTACTTCAAGTTAATTAAGGAACAGGTTGCTTAGATTCCACTCTGTACTATAGTAGTTATAGTACAAAAACTGTGGACCTTTAACAGAAAAGTTAACTTTTGCTAGAAGGTTGTAACATCTCATTGTACATTAATTTACTGGCATCTTTTAAAAACTGCACCACAGCTTCTATCATTTATTACTTCTTATCAAATAATGGCTTCTTCTGAATCAAAGAAAAGCTTGGAGGTTGGTAATCTGATTACTTGGAGGATAGTTTAGTTTCTTTACTTAAAAGTGACCAAGGTTAAAATCATAAGCAGCTGAGTTATTTCACCCTGAGCTGTGTTTTACTTTTTCCTAACAGTGATGTAATAAACCCTTTTTAGTTATTAGGTAGTTTAGGTTGAGGAAAAAACTTTGTGTGAACTTCGACTAGGCTGCAGAAAAAAGATACCTTAAATCTCTAAAAGATGTAAAGAGACAGGTTTGCTTATAATTACGGTACTTATCTCTGTTCCTACTTCAGTTTGCATGACAAGTGACTTAAACATCTATATGTCTGCTTTGCCAGTGGAAGAATAGCCAGGGGAGTATTCACTTCTACATAATTAGTATTTGAAAAGTATAATACGTATGGAATGCATTAAAAGGACATTTTCTGAATATAGTTCTGTCTTTACTGCAAGGTTGCATTACTGATTGTCTGAAAGCATTTTGAACAGAGAAGTGATATTACAGGTTATAGCTTGGTAGTTTAATTCATTTGTGCTTTTGCAATTTTAAAGTTACAATGAATTTTGGAAAAGTAAATACTCTAGGAAATGAATATTTATCAGGGAGGAAAGTAACCCATTTCTTACATTACAGGCCGGCAAAACTATGCATTTTATCCTGAATGTTAAAGTGCATGTCTGCCTAGCTTATTGAAAGATTCAGTTTGCATTTAGTCATAAAATGGCAGTGAAATAACCTTTTGACTTTGATCTGCCTTTTGGGTTATAACTTAGAATTTCCCAGCGATAATAACTGTGGTGAGGCACAAGGAAGAAACTTAAGCTAAGTTCTTCAGCAAATCAGAATTTAAAATGTCAGAAAAATAAATGTGCTTTGTGTTAAACTTCTAATTATCTTTCTGTTAAGGCTGAAGAGATGTTTTTCACAGGAGGCTTGAAATCTCTCCTTCCCCACGTGCTAAGAAGAATAATTCGATGCAACAGACTCAGTATTAGTAATACTTCTGGAATGGCGGAGGGTAGGTAAACCTAACAGCTCTAAGTGCAAAATTGACTCCATTTTAGATTCATACTTGTGTGTTTTCTTTTCTTTTTTTTTTTTTTNTTTTTTTTTTTTTTTTGTGAAGGATTGTAGGGATATCAAAAGCACTGAAGTAAACCAGAAGAAAATGTTGACTTATGTTCTTAGTCACTTGGGTGTTTTTGAAATCACATTGTAAGCACCTGACACTGTGTTGTTAAATCATAAAGCTATGTCAGAGAAAGTATTATCATCCTCCTTGTGTAAAGTACATGGACTTTGTTTTCAAAGCGTGCAGTGCATCCCTCAGCTCCCAGTTATGTCGCTGAGAAGTTACGGATGCAGAAAATATTTGAAAAGTCTTTAACCAAATCTGTCTTTTCTTGCATATATTATTATCACATTTGTAGGATGACATACTATGTTCTTCTCAGAGACCTTGCTTTACTTAGTGCATTGGATACACTGTGGGGAAGAATTAGAGACATAGTTACAGAAGTGGTTTTCTGCTGAATTTGTTGCAAAAGTTGGAGATTACTGACTCAGCAAGACTGGGAAGTATAAGGGGGAGGGAAAAAATAGTTTTATACTCAGATAACTGAATGCGTTCTTGAAAATTGATTTCTGTCTTTTTAGCCTGTCATGGCTAGACTTTTACAGAAGCAGAGAAGTCTGTGTCATTGTTCTGATCAACTTTAAAATGTAACGTAACTGAAAATACTGTGGCAAGTAGCTGATAACAAAGCTGTGTGTAGTAGTGTTACTGTAACATAAGAATGTTAAGGGTCATTTTATGGAAGCATAGTGAGTCTTGAAATTGTGGGGGTTTTTTCCATCAGTACATACGTTGAAAAATACTAGTGGAAAATATGTTATAATGTTAATAATCTGCAGTTTGCCCCGACTGTATTTTGAAGTGCATGTATTGCTGCAGTAGTTTTAAATGTGTTAGTTTTAACATTTGAACAAAGTATTTTTTACATACAAAACAAGTTCAGACTTCTAAGCATGAGCATACGGGTCCATTATGCAAAAACTGAAAAACCTAGGATAATTGGAATTTCTCAGAATCCTTAAAATTGTCTTACGTTGTTGGGTGATATACTACCAAAACAATTATTTCTTACTGCCCTCATTGTTATTCAACAAAGAAATTAAAAACTTTTGCTAAACTTCTCTGAATTGGGATATGAGTGTGTTGAACTAATGCATGGGTTGATCAGCATGTCCAGCTTCGCTAACATTGTTCATGAATGTATTCATAATGATGGTTACATAATGCAAATATATACGCAAACTGATATGGGAAAGGAAAAATATCTTTTAATCTGTAAAGAAAGTAAGAATAGTTATTAGCAGGGCAATAAAGTTGTCAAAGTTATAACAAAGCCTCCTGAGTTTATAGAATACCTGAAAGTTACCTATAGATTCAGTTTGTCAGCTGCGACAAATATTTTAAATTCAGTGTTGTCTGAGTCGAATGCACCGACTAAACCCGTAATTTTAAGAACTCGTGAATATCTCCAGCAAAGTAGAAAGTACCTGTGGATTTCATATGGACAGCAGGGAATGAAATTGAGGGGTAACTGAATATAGTATTTTACTCAGTGGTAAATTTAGTATGTTTGTTCAACAAAAATATATTTCTGTACTTAGCAAGAAACTGTTTCTGTATTTAGTAACTTTTGCTAGTAATGAAATGAATTTTTGTGCTGAGTACTCCCAAGAGAGACGTTTGTGGGCACATTCAGTATGTAAATACATGCTTACCTCAGCCTGTGCTTTGCATTTTTCCATCAGGAATAGAATTTTATCTTTTGGTTTCTTTGTTAGCTTTGGTCAAGAGTAAGATTTGCCTGATTTTTTACAGCCTTTTAAGGCAGATCATTGATTTCAACTAAATGATTGCCTCTTGGATGACGGACTGCTGCAGTATTTAAGAAATTGGATCTTCTTGCAGCCTCTTACTCACCTGTCTGATATCAAACATGGTAATAACGTTTCAAGGCAGAATCAACACAGGAGTTAGGGACTGTTAATTGGTGGTTTTGTACACCACAGACTAGTACTCCAAATTTCCTCTCTGTATTTGAACAGTAGGTATTTATATTCAGGAAAATTAAAATGGCACTGGTATTAACTACTACTGTTTAGAAAATAAATTTGTGCTAAATAAATGAATGTGAGTTTTCTTCGTTGATACTCATTCCAAAAATGTTAATGTGTTTAGAAGCTATTGCATGGTAGTAGTCAACAATCTTTTAAATCAAAGTTGATTCCAAATGAATAAAGTGTAGCAGTTCTGTTCACTTCAGTTATTTTAATTAAAGTAGTAGAAATGACTGAGATTCAGTGTGACAGGCAAGAGTTTATTCCTGAACTGTAATTATGTCTGTTAAATTGCAGCCCACAGTAAAATTACGTCGCCAACAAACTCTAAAGAACAGGCTACATAACGCCAGGATACCGGGAGCTCACTGTTGGACTGGCCACGATTTATAGCTTGAAAATTAAATGAAAAAAAAATGGTGAAAATGTAGTATGCAGTAGACTTTCCTTGGGTCTGTGCTAACATTTGCAAAGTAAAGGATTTTCCTGTAGAATACTGATTTTTGAGGTTAGGTAATAAGTTATGTTTATATGTAAATTCATAGAAGTGTTTATTAAAGTAATTACGCTGCCTTCATATTCTATTACTACCCATGACCGGCAACTATTTCAGCTGTGAACAACTTCACATACATGTACTTCATGTATATCTAGCTAGGATTTTTAAAACATTTCAAAAAGTTGTTTGATTCAATTACAGAGTTCAGAATCAAAAATTTTCTTAAGGTAATTTTTTATAGGCCATCTAAAGAAATCTATGCAGCAAAGTTACTGTTTCACAAACAAAAAGCTGAATTAATAACCTTCCACAATTTCAGGCTATAAACAGGCCAATGTTGTGATTTTGCACAAGTCCCTGGCTGATGACTTTGAGAAGTTTTGCCATGCAAATGACGGCCCCCTGCCGCTGCTCTACAGAAGTAAACCAGGTGATTGGAAATGTCCTTCTCTGAGTAGTGATTCTGATATCAGGTAACTAAGGACCAACTCCGCTTCTCAAAGTCCTGCAATGAATGCTGGTGGTGATTCGGAGGGTTTCAGGAAACAGCCTGCTCGCACTGTTGTACATTTTGATCAAGTTTCTTTTCTTGGAGTTTTACCTTTGAATGAAAACTATGCATGAGTATAACAGCCTGATTGTCTTGTTCTTGAGAAACACATTATTATAATTATGGGTATTACAAGTGTTTCTCCAATGCAAAAGTGAAATTGTGTAATTTCTAGATATTTTGCAGTCTGAACCATCAGAAGTAAATAATAGGCTTTTACCTTTGTTTTATTTAGTAGTAACGCAGGCATGGTATTTGTAGGGTCTCTGAAATTTAAAAGAGGTACTTTTGTGGCAGTCTGGTGAAATTCCTGTGGATTGGAAAAAGGGGAACATAACCCCGATATTCAAGAAAGGAAAAAAAGAGGACCCAGGAAACTATAGGCCAGTCAGTCTCACCTCTGTGCCTGGCAAGATCATGGAGCAGATCCTCCTGGAATCTCTGCTAAGGCACATGGAGAATAAGGAGGTGATTGGAGACAGCCAACATGGCTTCACCAAGGGCAAATCCTGCCTGACAAACCTGATGGCCTTCTACGATACTGCCACGCACTTGGTGGACAAAGGCAGAGCAACGGACGTCATCTACCTGGAATTAAGCAAAGCATTTGACACTGTTCTGCATGACATCCTGGTCTCCAAATTGGAGTCACAGGTTCGATGAATGGACCACTCGGTGGATAAGGAGCTGGCTGGCTGGCTGCACTCAAAGGGTTGTGGTTAATGGGTCAATGTCCACGTGGCAGCCAGTGACGAGTGGTGTCCCGCAAGGGTCAGTACTGGGACCAGTGCTATTTAACATCTTTGTTGGAGACATGGACAGTGGGATCGAGTGCACCCTCAGCAAGTTTGCCGATGACACCAAGCTCGGTGGCGCGGTTGACACACTGGAGGGAAGGGATGCCATCCAGAGGGACCTGGACAGGCTTGAGAGGTGGGCTAATGCAAATGGCATGAAGTTCAACCAAGCCAAGTGCAGAGTCCTACACCTGGGACGTGGCAATCCCAGGCATAAATACAGGCTGGGCAGAGAATGGCTGGAGAGCAGCCCTGAGGAGAAGGACTTGGGAGTGCTCATGGATGAGAAGCTCAACATGAGCCGGCAGTGCGCGCTGGCAGCCCAGAAAGCCAACCGTATCCTGGGTTGCATCAAAAGAAGCGTGGCCAGCAGGGCACGGGAGGTGATTCTCCCCCTCTACTCTGCGCTTGTGAGACCCCACCTGGAGTACTGTGTCCAGCTCTGGAGTCCTCAACATAGAAAGGACATGGAACTGTTGGAACAGGTCCAGCGAAGGGCCACTAAGATGATTAGAGGGATGGAGCACCTCTCCTATGAGGACAGGCTGAGAGAGCTGGGGCTGTTCAGCCTGGAGAAGAGAAGGCTCCGGGGAGACCTGATAGCAGCCTTTCAGTATCTGAAGGGAGCCTACAGGAGAGCTGGAGAGGGACTCTTTGTCAGGAAGTCTAGTGATAGGACAAGGGGTAATGGTTTTAAATTGGAAGAGGGGAGATTTAGATTAGATATTAGGAAGAAGTTCTTTACTGTGAGGGTGGTGAGGCACTGGAACAGGTTACCCAGGGAAGTTGTGGAGGCCCCATCCCTGGAAGTGTTTAAGGCCAGGCTGGATGGGGCTTTGAGCAACCTGCTGTAGTCAGAGGTGTCCCTGCCCATGGCAGGGGGGTTGGAACTTGATGATCTTTAACCCTAACCTTTCTATGATTCTATGATTCTATGATTCTACTTCTGTAGTGAACGCTAAAAACAAGACTTAAAACAGCTCCCTAATTTTTGAAGTCCTGAGACAAGATACGTGTAAAGGAGATTTACCTATAAAACCTAAAAAATACTGAACTCTTAACATGTTCTGCTTACTGGCTTGTTTTTGTGCAGAATGAGGTGTTCTGGGGTTTTTGCATGTGTTTGTTTCATTGTTAATCAGAAAGAAAAGAAATGGATAAAGCGGGCTGTATCTTGTGGTTTGGTACTGGATTAATGTCAATTCAAACAATGCACCTTCTTTTCAAAAAATATGGTAAAGTTGTGATAACTTCTTATTTCACAAGAACTGACTGCCCACAGTACAGAATATATGAGCATGGAGCTTGTACTGGATCACTGAAAAGCCTAAAGGAATATTCTGAACAACTTAAGGACATGGTGACGTTTTATTTAGGCTGCAGCTTCTCTTTTGAAAAAGCAGTCCAAAATGCTGGCATTCCTGTAAGAAACGTCGAACAAAAATGTAATGTAAGCATGTATAAGGTGAGTATATGCACACACATAGACTTTGTCTTAACTTTGTCTTCGAGTATTTGCCCATATTCACGTTATGTGTGTTTACCTATTGCTCAGAATCAGAACATTTTTTCCTACCTGCATAGTAACTTTAGGCGTGTGCTAAATATGTGAATAAAAATACAGGGTAAAATATCCTCAGCCCTCAGTACAGTGCTTTTTTCAACTTCCTGAAAGACCAATCTGCTTTTTTATTCATTTATGGTGAATGAATGCCACATTTTTCCTTGTTTGCCATGGCAGCCATCTCATTTGGATTCTGTTCTGTTTTGCCTTCTCTATTTCAACCGATGACCTGTGCACTATTCTGACCATGCCTTTATACACGTCCTGCTCTCCATACCAGCTCTGGCTTGCAGTAGGAATATTCCTTTTATGAGCCGTGACAGTAGCAGTTTTTTCTGCATGTATGACAGCCACATTTTGATTTTTTTTCCTGTGAAAGTAGAGCCTCTAAACTGCATATTTGCTATGAACCCAGACCTACAGGACAGAAGACGTTTCCAAAAACTTCAGATATCTACCATAGCACTGAAAATTATAGCTGCTCAGAAAGTTTATCGTTCAGATTTTGATGTTGTCAGAAGTCCTAGAAAAATTCTGGTTCCAATAGGTAGACCCTTTAGTATTAAGAACACCGAAGTACACATCCACATGCCTTTTTCATATATGTATGTATGCTGTTCTACTAGACAAAGCTTATCGTTTTTTTCAGTGTTATCATTTCACAATCCTTTTGCTGTACTCCTGGTTAAAATGAAGGCACAAATGTATCTCCTACGTGAGTCCCTCTACCAAGACTATGTGTCTGCTTATAACATTTCAGAACTAGAAAAATTTCATAGTTTATAGCACATCAGTACTGTGAAGAACTGTACAGTGTGTTTCTTCAGTGACGGGTATAATGATTTTTATCATAAAAATTCTTAATGAACATTTTCTGTACAGCTCTAGCTGTCTACATATCTTGTTTATGTTCAAATGCAACTTAGATATCAGACATTTTGTTCTAAAAAGCCAGACTGCTTTATTTCTGAAGAGAAAAGATGCTTCAGCATCCCAGTCAGTGAGGATGATGAATTCCATAGAATCTTTCTAGAGGCACAAAAGATTTTGTGGAACTGGCATGCCGGTTCTGTAGAAGTGGGCAGTGCCAGCAGCAGGAGTTCCTGACTCTCGCATGTTATGGAGTGCTGTGGCTCCCCTGAATTCAAATACACGGGATAAATTCAGACCAAGTTGATTTATCGCTGTGTGATACTTTTAATTAGCTTTTCCCCTTTCTGTATAGGGAGCACACCATTGTTGTTTGACAATATTCAGAATATACTGAGCTCACCACAATGTGTGTTGCATGTACCTATGGAAGAAATGCATATTTTTGAAAATGTTAGTGGTCTATGGAAGAAGCTCAAGGATGGAACGGTTCACGCCTGCACTGCTGGATCTTACAAAAAGAAAATAATTATGGAATGCTAAGAAAAGTATTTTTTTTAAAAAAGGATTTAAAATTAATATTAGTATGCAGCCTTTCTAAACTCAGGTACAGCACGAAGTTTTAGACTTACTTCTTATACTTTGGAAGTAGTGTGCAATATTCCTGCTAACACCTTGGATTCTTTTAAATTCCCAGACAGCTGTGCCTTGCTACAGTGTTTCTACTTTTTGCTGCAATTTAGTAGTCACAATGAGGCCTATTCCTGAAAGCAAGTTGGAAGCAGCTGTGCTAGCAACATCTGGATTAAAAGAAGCCCATGGAGCACCAATTCACATGGGTGACCCTGGTCAGTGCTCTTCAGATTTCACCCTGCATGCGCTTTACTGTGTATAAAAATGAAGGAAGGAACCACGGGAAGTGGTACGACTGAAATACCTGAACCAGTAAATTTACTGTGTTCTAATCCTTTCTAATGGTCACAAACCTGAAATGGGGGTGGGGGGGAATGGGGGGAATAAAAGAAAAAAGGAGGTTTCGAATGAGCTGAACACAGATTTCTTGGATAAAAGATAGCTGTCTGATGTCGATAAATTAAGTTATATGGCAGGGATGGTTTTGGTGAAAGAGTGTAATCCCATTTTTCTAAAATGTATGCAGTTTCATTTATATGTGAATACTTTCTTGCTGTCAGAGATTCCACTGACAGGGTAGCAATGATTGACAGCATGGGGAGAAGTATGTGTGGATGCATTTTGTGTCTTAGCGGCTGACTGTGAAAGTAAATACTGCATAATTTTAAAAAATACTGAAATAGGATACATTGCACAAAACACTGCAGACAGAACAAATAGAAATACGAAAAGAATATAATTTAAAAAAAAAATCTAGCTCAAACAAATATAGGCTTATTCTTTGCAAAGGAAAATGGAAAAAATTATGAAACAGGGGGCTGTTTCGAAAAAACAAAAACCAAACACCTGTAAGATGAAGATAGATCACAATAAAAAAAAATAATTGCCCTCTACTGACAAGAAATTTGTCAATCAGTAGACTCATGGGCTGCATACACAGAAGGATCACATTGCAGAGCATGGAAGGAGATGTCATTGGTAACAGTACACCCCAGTAATATATTTCATCTAGTGCTTAAATCTGAGGAGCTAGTAATAAGTCATCACTTTGAGTAGAGCAACAAGGTGATTGGGCAAGTAAGGGTCTCCACTATCTATTTATTTTTTTAACAGAAAAGAGGAAATGATTGTATATACAGATTATATAAATTAATTCCAGAAAAGACAGTGGTCTATTAAAGCTTCTGAAGAATTTAAAACTAAGGGAAAAGAGCAAGTGCTTAGAATGACCCAGAATATCACAAGCAGTTGTTAGAGCAAAGTAAAAGACAGTTTAGTGAAATCTGGGTAAGAGTGAGATGTAGTTATCTAACCCAGAGAGGTAAAAGAATGGTTGCTCATTTCTCTAGCTAAAGAACGTAGGAAGCTAAAGCAGTAGAAAACATGTTCTAGAAAGAATCCATTTTGCATTGCAGTCGTTTAACCTTGTTTGCCAGTGTTAGGAATATAATTCTTCTGTTGATAGAGAAGATTTATAATATCTTGGACGCTTGGCACACATGTCTAGCTTGTGTTTTGTTGCAGAAATAAAGTGAATGCACTTTTACTGATGTCATCAAGTACGAAAAGGGAAAACAAGTCAGCTCGGGTACTGGGGATGTGCACTCAAGGGCAAACTAAATATGCCACTTCAGTGGGACTTACCATTGTTGCAAATTTAGTGTCTGTCTAGCACAGTGTCACCAAGTGATGTTTGAGGTCCTCTCCCCCACAGCTTTGCAGAAGTACTGCTTAATTGGAATCTCTCATAAATTCATTTTTGATCGATTCCAGGTCTGCTGGGAATACAAGATCTTTCCAAACCAGATTATGGAGATCCAGTTCACCTCTACCCTGGTGATATTCCAGTGTTTTGGGCTTGTGGAGTAACAGGAGTAGAAGCAGTCATGAACTGCAGTATGTACTATATTTGGAGACTCTTTTTAAATTATCCTTCAATCTCTTTCTCCCCCCCTTTTTTTTTTTTTAAATGAGTTGGCTGACTAGCAGGCTTGATTTTAGGGTGAGATGAAGCAATAAAAAAACCTTTGGCAGGACTGTTTTCCACTGTGAAATATAGGTCTACCTTCAAGAAAGTTCTTAATGAAATTCCATCACTTCTGTTTGAGTATTTTAAAGGCAGAAATCTAAAGCTCTGGCTGCATCAAAACATCTTTTTTAAAGAATTATTAAAAACCAGAAGTTTAAAGGCATTCTTTTTTAAGCTTCTACCTTTTAAAATACTATTTTGTGTTACACCACAGTAAAACAATAATAAAGGGGGGAAAAAACCAGACAGAAATATTTCCAAAATGTTGTCAAGAGCTAGCAAATTGATTTGCCTGGAAAAGAATTTTGAATCTTTAGGTTTTGTTCTAAAATGAAGTAAATGTGTCACACTATACATAAATGAAACTTTGCCCTCCGCACAGAGCTGTCCTGCACTTTACCCAGTCATTTATAACAGACATGAGCACAAAGGGCAAGAAAAAGTGACTAAACCATAGTGACAGTATTTTATACTGCTCTAAATCACTAGTGTGGATTGAAATCTCATAATTTAGTTCTTACTGAAAAAGAAACTTACTGGGACAGCCTTGGGAGGTCATCTGCTTGTCCTTCTGTCTTTGCAGGGTCTGCTATATCCTTGTGGTTTCTTACAGATGTTTAGCTAAACTGCTCTCAACGGCTACTGTAAATATGTTCAGCACTAGGAGCAGAGACTTCATTTTCTTTCTTACGTACAACCCCTTTTCTCCAGTCCTAAACACAAACTGAAAATCCTGCTCTTTCCTGTGTTCTCCAGCAGTTTTACTTGCCTTCCTCATGCATCCTCAATGCAGAGAGAGAAAAGATTTGCCAGTCTCTCTACAATGTTACCAAAACAGATTTTCCTGCCTTTGTTTGAAACTGGCTTTTACTTTTGTTTATTTCTCCATTTTGTCTGTTAAAACCAGTTGTGATGAATGCACTCCAGGATTTTTTTGACAGTTTCTATCTTTCTGTGCTCCTTTCTCATCTGGGTAGTTAAAATCTTCCATACCACTAGTACCCATACTTTAGATGAATCTGCTAGCTTCTCACAAAAAATATTATCTACTCACATGGTTTGGTGAGGTATATTAAACCTCAAAAACCACGTTCCCCCTTTGCTTTTAAATTAACTAGCCATAGAGTCCCAACAGCATAGACCAAGCACATATGTACTTGTTAAAGAAATACCTCCTTCCTTTTCACCATCCTAACAAAGTAAGGTTTTACTTGTATCAGCTGTGATTTATCCAGCAACATACCAGTTTTGGCAAATCAAGTATAATTTAGATCAAGACTTCTGGATTTAGTATAAGGACAGCAAATATTTTCAGCTTGGGAAACTACTATGCTGTTCAGGTCTAAATAAGCTTATTGTTCACCAGGGTTTTAGATGCTACTCAGATGCAACTCAGTAGCTGACATAGTTTTGTCCTATCACTTCTACAAGGATATTCAAAGATAGAAGAGAGACACTATAACTTCCAGCACCACTCTAGAAATAGAAAATTAATTTATTCTTGTGGAAACGCCATAAGAATAACCAACACACCAACACACTGTGCAAACCTAAGCATTAACTTGTTCTTACGTCAATGTGCTAGTTTCTTCATGCATGCCAAACCCAATTTTCAGACTTGCTAATTCCTGACAGTCTTCCTTGGAGTGTATCAGTTTATACCAAAGAAGATATTGTAGAAAAACATGATCTCAACTACCCACATGATTTTTTAAAAAGTGAAAGTATTTTCAGATGTATATGCATACATTTCTTTCACAAAGTGTCTTAATTGCTTCAGTGTAACTTGAAGTATCCCTTGTTTTTATGACATAAGTATCATCAGGCAGGGACTCTGTGTTGTTAAATTAAATAGCTTTTTACTATTTTATCCTTCTGATATATCAATATATTGCAATAACATGTTTAACTGAAGTATTTTTCACCCACTTTAGGAGCTGCGTTAGCTTTTACTCATTCTCCTGGCTGCATGTTCATTACCGACCTAAAGAATGACAGTGTCACAGTTGGATCCTCAAGAGAAGTCCCACAAGTGCACTGCATTTCTCAAGATCCTCTGCATTATAGCATTGTGTCAGCAAAAGCAGCCCAAAAGATAAAGAATCTAGAGACTCTAATTGGAATAGATCCAGGTAAAAACAAAAGCTCTCTTCCTTTAGTGGATTTGTTATGAGGTAGATATGACCTATCCTGCTTTTTTTGATATTCATAAAGTTCAAGAACACAGTAAGAATCTAAAGGCAATTTTAAGATTTTAAAATATTCTTTGTGGAATACAGTGCATTAATATAACTAGGTCTTACATTTTCTGTAATCTTAATTCTGTAATTACTTAATATCATGAGTCTGGCCAAAACCATTCACCCATTCAGGTAATGGAATATCTGATCTGGATGACTGTATACTCAAAGTACACAGAAGCATCAATGTTTACAGCCGACTAGAGAGTCCACAAGGAATAAGAACTGTTACTGAATAAAGCTGAAATTGATAGGTAAAGTACAGGGCACCTCAGCACGCTGGTAACAGCTACAGGGGTATTCACTGTTGAGTGAATAGCACATTTCTTTACATATATTCATGACTACTGTGCTCCTAACAGAAAATTCTAGTAGTCGCCTGTGCTTCTCAAACACGCCTCTCTGATGGGTGGAATTACATCAAGCTCTGCTGAAATATTCATCACTGAGTTGTGTGGTGGACCAAAGTGGCCGGATCACCACAGAAGGTTGAGGGGTAGGGCTGCATGTGTGCTCAAAGAAGATGAGAGGGAAATAAAGACAAACTGCACAGCAAAACCTTTCCTAAAATACACATTGAATTAGCCCCCTCTGTCTGCTGTAAATTCTGATCTCAGTTTTCCGTAAATTTTCTGAAATTCTCTGTAGGCAGTAGTGGAAAACAGCTCACGCCCAGCTCTCCCAAGCTCCTGGTTTGGGCTGTGTGCATATGTTTGGGTCTGTTTATTTTTACTCACAAGGCCTCTCCTTTTCCCAGTCTCTGGAGTTTGGCTTGGCACAATGCCATGCTCTGCAGAAATACAGGACCTAACTTAGGAGTTAGCCTCATTTAATTCCTAAAGGAGAGTACAGTTAATATACCCCACTTCTCAGAGACTAATATTCCCTGCTTCTGTTACTTAAGTTTTAACCAGAACTTTTTCCTGTGATCACTAGCTATATATTGCCTGGATGTTATGTAGGAGGAATAAAGGGAGAAATGGCAAAGGGCAACTTGAGGACAAAAAGAGGAAGGCGGGGGGAAGGGGAAGGTGAAAAAGATGAAGTAGTGAGGAGGCTAGAAAACAATAGTGAGGACTTACCTCTTGCTATCAGCCCATGAATATCATCACATTCTGCTGGTATTCCTGGTTTTCAGGAGTGTTGGCAAATCAAAAGGACTGCCCTGTGAACTTGTGTTTCCGAGTGCCAGGGAAGGGAGGGGGGATAGGAAGGGTTTGAACAATGAAAACATACACCAATAATACATTCTTGCCTCTTTAGGGACTGACCCGTGAGAAGAGATGTGTTAATATTCACCTGTTTCTCATGGTCAGATAACATGGCTCTGTACTACGTGAAGTGGTACAAGATCTTTTAGCAGTCACCTGGACACCACTGTCCTGAGTTTATAAAGTTCCCCTGGTAATTTACAACGTCTCTGAAATGTCAGTCCTGCAGTTAATCATTTCATTAAGTGGAATTTATTTGGGAATTAGCTTTTCCCTAAGGGAACAGAGTTAAATAGAAAAAGGACCACCTTACTCATCTGAAGTCTGCATCAGAACTTCTGCAAGTACTGGGATGGTTGTGTTGCAGTCTGGCTTCAGTAGCTAGACATGGTCTAGCACAGCTGTCACCACAGATCAGAGGAAAGCAGAGGGCTAAAGGAAAGGAAACAATATGCAATATGGTCTCAGAAAAAGAAAAAGCTATTTACACTAATACCTAGAAATGCTAGGTATAGTAATTGTCAAAATCCAGTTAACTGAAATTCTTAACCTGGAAGCACAGCCCATTATCTCCATTACTCATATCCTACACCTTCCTAGGTTTCCTGAGGAAATTACCACAATTCCTGCCTTTAGCCAAAGGTTTTTCTTTTCTTTTTTTTTTTTTAAACCCATGTCACTAAGGTATGTAGGTACACCATTTTGTAGGACACAGAAACTTCAAAAGGAGAACTATATATTAAAGTGTACTGCTCTCTTCAAAAACACTTTTTTATAGGCGACCGGGGTATAAGTCACCTACACCGCCAGGATGAGCTGCTGAAGGCTTGCCTGTCCATCTCCCATGCTCGGTCAGTGCTGATAACAACTGGATTTCCCACCCACTTCACTTACGAGCCGCCGGAAGAAAATGACGGGCCCCCAGGAGCACTCGCTATTGCGGCTATATTGCAGGCCTTGGAGAAGGAGGTTGCCATAGTAACAGATCAGAGAGCCATGAATCTGAATAAAAAGATTATTGAAGAGGCTGTTCAACTAGGTAAGACACAAGTTTTTTCAGTTTTTATCTTGCCAATTTGAGCCAAGGTTTGCTTCAGTTAATCTCACTGTCACTTAGTACAGGATTTTTTTTTTTTCCAGAGAGTGAACCAGAGTTCATCCTCTAAGCTCCGATCAACATTGCTACAATGACATTTTGTTAAACCTAGCTAGCATCAAGCTAATGCTTACATGGCTGGGTACTGATTCTGAATTAGCTGCTCGTGATGAATTCCGGATGTCTGTTCTTATTCTTGCAGACCTGTTTTCTATCTCAAGGTCCCATTTACTAGCACTAACATCCAAACGAGCTTAATTTAAAGTAACGATACAGGGAGCTTATCAGGAACTGTGTAAAAACATTGAGTCTTTACTATCTGAACAGGTCTGCTTGCCTTCCCCCCTCCGCCCCTTTTTAAAGTTACCAAAACACACATTAAAAAAAATTAAAATATATACATAATATCTGAATTTTATTTTGTTTCCCTGTAGGAATCCTGAAGAGACGTGTCCCTCTATTGAGTTATCAAAGGGAAAGTGCTGATTCAGCCTTAATGTTTTTGTGTGAGAATGGGAATCCTAAAAGACCTAGGTATGTGTATTCAGCTTTTAAGAACAGGTCACACCTCTGCTGTGTAAAGTTGTAGTAAAAATAATGACCATGATCTAAGAAGCCATAATAGTTACAAGTAAATCCTTAAGACTTGGAATGAATAGAACCACCTTTGAAGCCAAACGTTGGTATCAGAGCACATGTGGAGTACAGAATTCCATCTTATTCTGCAATTGTTCATTTCTGGAGTACAAAAAAAGAAGCAATACTTCATGTATCAATAGCTTTTTTCCTCTGAAAAAATTTCTAAAAGCTTTTCAGCTGTTATTCCATAGATATAGATATATATACACACACTCCCAATATATTATTTTACCAGTTTTTAAATCAGTGAGAAAGTCAGAAAGGGAAAGTATGATATTGGAGTCAGTGAAAGACCTAGGAAAAGTGTTGTGGAGTGTGTTAACTTTCTAGAGCTTTGGCTCAAGTCTGACAACCGGGGAATCTGATCTGACCATCCTCTTGTCTTTAGGCAGCCAGAGCCAAAATTATAGGTGTATGCATGCACTTCTCAATATCAGTTTGAACGGTTTGCATGTGCATTGCTGAGTATACATTGTTGGGCAAAAATCAGATTTGTACAAAGTGTGTGATTAGGGTTAATGCACTGGAGAATTCACTAAGTAGCTGTACACACATTTCATTACTTAGTAGCAACTTACAATTCCTTTAAGTAGGTGTACATTACTCATTTTTATTGATCTTTCTTGACACTTGACAACCACAAATCCATGGGTCCTGATGGGATGCATCCACGGGTGCTGAGGGAGGTGGCACATGTTACTGCAAAGCTGTTCTCCATCATATTTGAAAGGTCATGGAGAACAGGAGAGGTGCCTGAGGACTGGAGGAAAGGTAATGTCGTGCCAGTCTTCAGAAAGGGCAAGAAGGAGAACCCAGGAAACTACAGGCCAGTCAGCCTCACCTCCATCCCTGGAAAGGTGATGGAACACCTCATCCTGGATGCATCTCTAAGCATGTGGAGGAAAAGAAGGGTATCAGTAGTGGTCAGCGTGGCTTCACCAAGGGGAAATCATGTTTGACCAATCTGGTAGCCTTCTATCATGGCATGACTGGCTGGGTGGGTGAGGGGAGAGCCGTGGACATTGTCTACCTTGACTTCAGCAAGGCTTTTGACACTGTCTCCCACAGCATACTCGTAGGCAAGCTTAGGAAGTGTGAGTTAGATGAAAGGACAGTGGGGTGGATTGAAAACTGGTTAGCAGGTAGGTCTCAGAGGGTTGTGATCAGTGGGGCAGAGCCTAGTTGGAAGCCTGTGACTAGTGGTGTTCCTCAGGGGTCAGTGATGGGTCCAGTCCTGTTCAGTGTATTCATCAATGACCTGGGTGAAGGGATGGAGTGTACCATCAGCAAGTTTGCTGATGACACAAAACTGGGAGGGGTGGCTGACACACCAGAAGGCTGTGCTGCTGTTCAGTGTGACCTGGACAGGCTGGAGAGTGGGGCAGAGAGGAACCATATGAAGTTCAACAAAGGCAAGTACAGGGTCCTGCACCTGGGGAGGAATAACCCCATGCAGCAGTACAGGTTGGGGGCTGACCTGCTGGAAAGCAGCTGTGCAGAGAGGGACCTGGGAGTCCTGGTGGACAACAAGTTGACCATGAGGCAGCAATGTGCCCTTGTGGGCAAGAAGGCCAATGGCATCCTGGGGTGTATTAAAAAGAGTGTGGCCAGCAGGTCAAGGGAGGTCATCCTCCCCCTTTACTCTGCCCTGGTGAGGCCACATCTGGAGTACTCTGTGCAGTTCTGGGCTCCCCAGTTCAAGAAGGACAGGGAACTACTGGAGAGAGTCCAGCAGAGGGCTACAAAGATGATCAAGGAAATGAAGCACCTCTCTGATGAGGAAAGGCTGAAAGACCTGGGTCTGTTTAGCCTGGAAAAGAGAAGACTGAGAGGGGATCTTACCAGTGCTTACAAATATCTAAAGGGCGGGTGTCAAGAGGATGGGGCCAGACTCTTCAGTGGTGCCCAGCAACAGGACAAGAGGTAACGGGCACAAGCTGGAACACTGGAAATTCCATCTAAACATACGGAAAATCTTTACTTTGAGGGTGGCAGAGCACTGGGACAGGCTGCCCAGAGAGATTCTGGAGTCTCCTTCTCTGGAGACATTCAAAACCTGCCTGGGTGCACTCCTGTGCAACCTGCTGTAGGTGACCCTGCTCTGGCAGGGGGGTTGGACTAGGTGATCTCTGAAGGTCCCTTCCAAGCCCCATGATTCTGTGATTCCCTTCTAAAGCATTTTAATGTAGTTGCCTTCAGTTTGTTCTCTCTTATTAAAAAGATCTTCCACCCTGGTACTCATTTCATTGACTTACTCAATCCCCATTTCTTTCCACATGTTAGTGTATGCTATCATTATATGCTGTACCAGTATGCATGCTACTGTCTTCATTTTTTATTTATTGTTTTAAAAATGTGTTTTATAGCTATGCATAATATAATTACAGCCAGTTTCTATTTCAATTGATCCCACAGTCCCAAAAAGCTAAAGAGTTTCTTTAAAGTAGACAGCTAACCTTCTTAAGGTCTCTGGGTCATTGTACACACCCACCCACAAAAACATTAAGTAATTCAGCAGAATTAGTAACCTCTTGACAGTAAAATTGGAGAAACAGAAGGAAAATAACTTAATTCTAATATGCAGTGGCAGAACTGACTACTAAAATTCTGCTTAAAAGGTAGTGCATCTGCTGTATATCTGTCTACTTTCATAACTGGCAAAATGGCCGTAAACTTAAAGAAGAATCCCCCAAATCTAAAGACTCAAACCAAAAAAACTCCCTAACTAGAAACAAATGAACTTTTGCTAAGCAATGCACCTTAAGCAATGACTATATTTACATGAACGAGGGTTTAGATGATCATTAATTTGCCATTTTTTTGTTTTCTTTGAAAACACTTAGAGAAGCTAATGTCTTATAAGAGATTATGTCTTTTAACATGAAACAGAGCAAGGCCAGATGGCTGACCCAAAGAATTGCTGGTTAGGAGGATTTCAGGAATTTCTCCATTTCTTGGTGGCAAATATGGTTTCAGGGAGTTGCACTCAAGCTGTAAGAAATACTCTAACCTTAGTAACCTTTGAAAATAAACCCTAGAGAATTACTTTCAGAAGTAATCAAACAGTATCCAAGTTTAAACCTGAATCCCAAATGATTGAAAAGTAGCACCAAACACAACAGGAGAAGCAGCCAACAGAAGAGTTTGTTATGTGAGAATCACAGCTTTTGATTCCTCTCTGTTTTTTCACTTGTCTCTAACCAGATTTGATCACCTGATAGCAATAGAGCGTGCTGGGATGGCTGCTGATGGCAATTATTACAATGCCAGGAAAGTTAACATTAAACATCTAGTAGATCCCATAGATGACCTATTTTTAGCTGCACAAACCATTCCAGGGATCACAACAACAGGTATGTGTGAGTTTGTGTTATATTCTCAGAAGCAAGAGAAGCACAAAACAGGAACTCTTACTGGAAATGAAGGGGAGCAGGAGGCAGGTGCTGAATAACTGCTTGTGGGCTACAGCTGTGTGTTGTGGCTGAATTTAGAGACCCTTGCTGGAGAAGAATTAGAGGTTTCTATTGAAGGGTTCTCACAAGCAAAAAAATGGAGTTGATTTTGCAGTTATTTAAGGACAAAAAAGCAAGCCCAGATGTGTGTATTATCAGTCACTGGTGTGCATGCATGCTTCTCTAAGTGTAGTTTTCAACATTGCCTTTATTCTGTATTTTATATGTGAAAGGCAACATAGAAAACAAACGACTACTGAATGGAAACATTACATTTTAAAATAGTATAGTTATTTCTATGATTGTTAGACCTGTGTTAAAACGGCAGTCTGGAGAGAATCTTAGTTTGTATTGCCTTTTAGCAGTACATTCTCTTGAGCAGGGATTGTGTATTTGCATCTATTGTAATAATGCCTTCTCTAACAAAACAAATGTATACAATAATGACCTTTAAAGGAGTACATTGTCCTTCCTGACAAAACTACATTAACATTCACTAATACAATGTCAATCAAGGATTCCCAGATATGTATAAAGTATTCTACAACATCTTTGTACAATCAGATGCTTCATGCTACGCTGTGTAGCCCAAAACAGAGTTAAGAGATGTATAATTGTATAAATATTAGAAACAAAATTAGAAGTAAGTGCCACAAAACTAGAAATAAGTGTCCGTGCCAGGCTGATTTCAGTCACATCAGAACATGTCTGCTGATCTGGCTTTTTTTCTGTGCTGTGGATTCACTCCTAAGTATTACCAAAAGCACTGGAACTTTGACTTCTCAGTGGTGACGTTTTTCAGATGTTTCCACAGAAGTTAGAGAGCTGCTGCAGAGAAAATCCGTAGTCTGATTTCACTGTATTGGAATAATTTAAAAGCTGTAGAGCAGAAGAGTTCACTGGGGTTTTTTGCATTATCTTAAAACTTGTAATACATTTTACTTAGATTTAATTCAAGTTTTTGTCCTGTCCCTCAGGAGTAACTTTCAACGTTCAAAAAGCAGCACTCTAGGTGACACACTGTTGGCAATCTCATCAGAGAAGCCAAAGATTGACTGAATAAGGATAGAGAAAGCTCTCTTTCATAAAAGTGTTTAGCAAAATGCCTCAGAGATTTATCTACTGCAATTAATTTCAATTATTTTGTCCGTGATTTTAGACTGTTGATACAAGGACTTGGTCTCTCCAGGTACTTGTGTAACATCTCATTCTGATTACTTTTATAAAAATACCCTAATCTCTTAAAATATCTCTCAGAGCAGCTCAAATTATTATTATATTATTATTTATTATCAAATTATTATATATTATTATTCATATAGCAGAGTTTGGAGTGTTCTGCACAGTGAGAATTTGAATCTGTTCAGCAGAATTTAGTTTGTTTTAAACATTCTCTGAATATTCAAATATACTATGAAATGTCATTAGTTAAAAGTGCCAGGAGCTTGTGAATAAGAAGAAAAGAAGCAGTTACCCAGATTCACTGTGTCCCATTGCCATGAATTTTCTCTAAAGAGATGTCTGCATAGAAAATGATTTAACAAGTCATCAGGCTTCAAGAAAACAATGAAGGTATCTGCTCTGATCTCCCATGGAATTTGAGTACGTGGATATTCTACTCTGGAGAACTAATTGAGTATCTATAGAAAAACAACGTAATTTTGTCTTACATTGTCTGTTACCTACTTAACATTTCTTATTTTGCATGTTGCACTAACTTTTTTTGTCTGTATTTTAATTTGATTACAATTTCTTGGGATGGCTGTTGGCTTTTTCAATGTATTTCTGCAAAGCCTGGCTTAACAAGGCACGAATCTGGGCTGTGGCCTTTGTGTCTTGTCTCTCATTACTGATGATAATGTCTTTCTACTGATTATGATAATTTTTTCTGGTGGGGCCATCTTTGACTTTCTTCATGGGTAGCAGGAATTTGGAGTCTTATGTCTAGTTCCAAAATAAAGTGCAAATATTGTACAGCACTCATTAGGGCAGAGTACTCATAGCGTTATAGACTAGAAAAGGTTACTAGAAAGATCAAGTATCCAGTCTCACAGAAGTCTTTATATAGTGTTCTCAGTGGCAAGAAGTACTGTGTTAGTAGGTGGAGAGAGGAAATATTAGAACATTTGTGACATGCTGATTAATTGCTGTCAAGTTTTGCCTTTAAAATAGGATCTGTGTTTAAAAAAAATCCGATCTAGGAGTCTGACCGCAGAGAAATCATGAACAATGCCTACAATTGTATGGGTACTGATGTCATAAAAAGTCATGGAGTAAGCAGCAACCTTCAGAAATATACAAAATAAGAAGACATGAAAGGCTGAGGGTGGAAGGACTCATTTTCCACAGGAGACTGGAATAAAAGATTAAGAGATGTTACCAAAACCACAAGCTATTTTTCTCAGCTGTCATACAATTGACATAGCTATATGCTATTTATATAGAAGCTAATGAAAAGCTTTCCAAAGTACTGCATGAAAAAATGTGGTCACACTTTTTTCCCTTTTATACAAATGATTTTTAGCACAGAAGACTGACGTTTCCTACATTTTTCATGAATGTAGTTTCAGAAACTGATGTAGTTAGTGAAAACTTGTGTGGAAGATCCAACAGAACTGTTTTTCCTCTGCCTGGAAAGCACTCAGGCCTTGAGGAGAAGAGGATTCGTCTTGTCTATTTTCAGACATCTATACTTGAGCTGTCTGCCTTGGGGTGTGATGAACTGAACGTTTGAAGGGTCTGTTTCTCTCTGCTGACATCAGAAGAAGTCTGGCTGACTAGCTCATGTGTGGATGGCTGCGTTTTGTCAGGTGAATCTCACTCTACAAATCAATAGTAAAATGCAGTCCTCTGCCAATGTGTAGAGGAAGAAGAAAACGGATGGTAGAGGACAATTTTCAGTGTGGTGTTCTTTTCCTCCCAGTGTAATGGGCTCTATCCACAGCAGTAGATCTACTAACTGCATAGCCATCCTGGTGACAGGACTTCCAATAAGAAAAGAAAAAGCAAAGCAAGGCTGATACAAAAAAAACCTGAGCAACAGATTAGTATCTTCCCATTGAAGAAACTGTTGACGGTCTTCCAAGGACAAGTATTCATTTTAGCTTTTTAAAAGAATACTAAAAGCAAATTTTGGGGCTTTGAATATATTTATATATGATGATAGAGGCATCCTGATTATGTAATAACCTATTTGAAAAGTAGTACCAACAAACAGATTTTAGAAAGTACCATTAAATCCCAACACCAGAATAAATTTGAACAGATTATTAAAGCAGATAAGAAAAAAGATTAGCTCTTTCATGGCAAATCCTTTAATGTAAGTTATGTGTCACTCAGTTACCCGTGACTATTTAGACTTAAGGAAATAAACTGCTGCTGAGAAATAACTTCCACTTAAAGAAGAAATTTGCTACAGACTTGTGTGAGATATTTATGCAGTTACTAAAAGTGTTAAATTTATCAATTTTCAGGGTTTGAAGTATAAATTATAAATACCGTAATTTCTCTCCTGTAACACATGCATTAGAGCACAGTCACATTTCAAATTCAAATATACATTGCAGTGTGGACTTGGAGCTCATCACTGTTCTGTTTCACAGACATTAACTAGGATTTTTCTATAAAATCTTCAAACTTGAGAAGATGCCATTTGGACTAACAGGTGAAAGAGAAATGTTTGTTTCCATTTAAATAGATGGAATTTTTTTTACAGGTTTTTTATACATTAGTAAAAGACTAGAGGTACTATCCCGCTTTCATGTAAGCTGCTAGTTTATGTGTTATCCTCAGCTCCAGATTTCTGAATGCCATTTAACATTTTTTTGTCCCAAACATAGCGTTGCTCAGAATTTTCCTGAAATGACATATGTCCCATTGATTTTACTGAAATCCCTGAGACAAATACATAGAGTTTCTACTTGACCAACAAAAATCAAGGCCCCACACCAATAGTACAGCGGGTTAAGCTCTTTGTACACTGTGGCACAATGATGATCTGTGTTAACCAGATTGTAAGTGCAGTAAGTCCTACTTCTGCCAAAGTCCTTAAGTATATTTTTGCTTATCTTTCTGCAATAAGTGCTATATTTAATCTCTTTTTTTTTACTTACAGTTTTTAATAAGCCAAAGTTTTGTATGGTTGCTTTACTATAGAATCGTAGTCTCTCAGGATTATTTGGAGTTGATTTTCTATCTTCTTTCCCTATTTGTGCTAATGTACTTACGATAATGCATTATAGAAAACGCTCATGTAAGGCCTTCTGTAAGCAAAGTTTACTATCTTAATTCTGTCTGCAGTTCATGAGCACTTGGTAATTTTGATTTCTTTTGCAGGCACCAGTACAGCATACATCACATATATACGCTTACATGTTGGCATGTGATAGGTGATGCTTTCAGCTATTTCATTCACAGCATTCTGTTTTTAGACACTTCTGATGAAAAAGGATAAATCGTCTCGTATGGAGCTATGAACTGTCACAGAAACTCTGGGGAAGACGCTGGATGCTGTCTAAACGGATTGTTAGTTATATGCTGGGTTCATACTCATTTGGTCTTTTTCTCTTTTAATAAAGGTGTTGGAGATGGAGGAAATGAATTAGGAATGGGCAAAGTAAAAGATGCTGTAAAGAAGCACATAAGAAATGGAGACGTTATAGCTTGTGATGTTGAAGCTGATTTTACTGTTGTAGCTGGTAAGGGATTTTGGGGGGGCTGGGGGAGTTGTAGATTTTGAGAATACAACTGACAAGAAAACATCTGTCTTTCCAACTAATTTGTATTGGCCCTTTTTTTGTATGACCAAGTCATCACTGTCATCACTGGCAAACAGATCTGTTTCTGTATTATGTCCATTTTCTGAATAGTTAAGCAACTATGACTCCGGCAGGAATGACTGAAAATTGAGGCTGTTCCGTGAAGAAAGTGCATTTAATTGGAAATAGTTGGGCAAATCCTGAATATCCTTGAAAAACCACACTTTAAATAAAATAACAAGGAAGACTGCAGAAGTGATGTGTGTAGGAATTAAAATGTCTACGCACATATGAATTTTCAGTATAATTTATGAGCTTCTGTGGGTGTGAGCCTGTCAGGGTCATCAGTCATATTGCTCTTACATGAAGAGATGCTAAGTCCTTTCAACAGCCACTCAAGGACAGATGTACATTCCTAACGTACAACAAAAGTTGAATGTTACCATTAAAGTTCTCTTCTACCCTAATGTCTTAACCATCACGAAAGAAAATTTGCAGTGAAAGAGAGATGATCAGCAAGGACCAATTTATGAACTGAACAGTCCATATTGTACTTAGGCTCAGGTTTCTAGGTTTCTGAACTAGGTATTTAATACTCTTGATGCTAAACCAGCAGGTTTTGGGGAGAAATGAGAATGTGGTGATAATTACACCTGCTTCTTATGGATATATGGATGTAGTATCTATGGTGGATATTTTGGCAGTTCTAGTGATTTCTGCTTTGAAAGCAGCTGTCACACCCAGACCCTGCAAAGGGAAGTGAGGTGGAGGTTTGGACATGTTTAAGTGTGGAAAACGACATGCACTAGGACAACTTCCACACTTTTTGAAAATTTTGCTATTCTGCATCTCTGGAAAAGGTATCAGGCAGCAGAGATAGCTTCTCACAGCAAGTTTCAAATCTCATGATGTCCAATACAGTCCTGACAAAGAAGCTGTCAAACAAGACTCTGTAGACTGATTTGAAAATGTATGGATATTAACTACGTTAGAATGTTTTTTCATAAATGTTACTTACACCCATGACACATCACCAAGACACAGACAATTAGTTTCACCATGGCTTCATATCTTATAAAATATCTGAACTCTTTAATCAGTAATCATTTGTGACCAAAATGGGATTCTCTGCAATGGTACAGCATTCTTATAAAATCTGACACCAGTGAAAATTTGCCTGGTTTAGAACACTATGAAAATCTCCTACCTCTTTGTGGTTACAAGCAAAAGACACGGGGCTGTAGCACAGCTTCTCACAGTTCATGGACTTCCCTTAGGCCAGCTTGAATTGAGTTATAGACCATGCCCATTTGAGTTTTTGCTTTGTTGGAAAGACAAAGACAAACACGAACCCATGAACTAAGCTAGGTGGAAACTTGCAGAAATTCAGTCTGAAATACTACTGAAAACATCTTAGTATGTTAAGCAACTGTGTAGTTCTGTAAGAAATGTTCCAAATTCATGTCAGTATTTAATTCACATCCACATTCCATTTCACCATCGCTACATGAGACTCAGTTGTCTGTGCCTAATGACTTATGCAGGTTAGGTATCTTTGCAATAACCATTGTTTGTTTTTTTACGGTTTGGTTTCATGGTGACATTCTTTTGCAGGGGTCTCTAACTGGGGAGGCTATGCCATCGCTTGTGCTCTCTATATTCTCAGCACTTGTGAAATCCATGACCGCTATCTGAGGAAAGCTGTTGGGTTTCCACAGTTATCAGAGAAGATGGTCTGGCTATCGGCACTTCCGTCAGTTACCAAGGTAATTTCCTTAGGACCAGGGAGTTGTGACTTGCTTGTGACATGTAGCTGAAATTGGCTACCAGCCGCTAAATGCTGCTTGGTCCAGTTCAATAACTTACTTTCACATGTTTTTTTGGTGACTTTTGGGAATCCCTGGTGAACGAGCTGCCACATGGTACTTAGAATATTCCGCAACGGATTCAAGATTGAAAGTAAAAATCCTCAAAAATTAATGTATTCATGTGCTGCAATTTCAAGCACAAGACAGTGCTGCAATTTTATGGGCAGTGCAAGAAATCCTTGTATTGTGATACAGTGATTAAAATGCCCTGTTCACTTCCTTAGCATCGTTCATGATTTCATAAATCTCTGTTGTGTCCTCCTTTAGATGTCTCTCTTTCCAAATCAAAAGTCACGGTCCTAATGCAGAAGCCACTTCATGCTTCTGATCTTTGCACCTTACTTTTATGATCCTTCCACCTTTCTAAATTATGTGGGAAACTTTCTATAATTTGTTTTGAATGTTTCTAAATTAAAGGTGGAGAAAAACTTGCAGATGTATATTTTTTAATGTGGTTTGACTAATGCAGCTCTGATATTCTGGGAATGCAAAGGTTTCAGACTGAGAAAAAGGAAAATAACTGAGAAGAGTGGGAAATGACTGTGATCTGCACTCATCCTGCTAAGCACATGGCTCTATTTTTAATTTGGCAGTGTTTAAAGAAAAAAATAAATCTACTCAATGATTGAGTAATGTTTGTTCCACCGTATTTGTAATAATGTAGGAACTTCAAGTCAGTTTTACTGGCAGAGTACCTCTATGGAGATTTGGACAAAACCAGTATGTTTGTGACCTCCAAGAACACTAAGCAAAATGTAATCCATCTACCATAGATCTTGCCCACAACAGTGGAGTATTTCTCCTGAGATGAGAGTATGTTCTACATGAGATCCCAACAAAGCATCTTTTAAATATTTTAGGACTTACATTTTTTAATTTTTGCTATTTTGATTTTTCATCAAAATCATTGGGTTCATAAAACCCAAACTGATCCCAACGTTTGGCGTAGCCATACAGCCACTTATCCTTTTACTTAACAAAGCATATGGCACCTTTCAGTGCAGTCTTTTCCAAAAATAGATCAATTACTTTTCTCTTTTCACTGTTTTTTTCCAGTTGCATCTACTTTTTTTCCCCCTTTAAATTAACATGTCCTAGAAACTACTATGATCAGAATTCCTGGTAATGAGATACTGTAATTAAATGTGATATTGTGTACAGGAAATCCTTCTTGGTTTTGTTTTACTAAGCTGTACCTCTGGGAATATTGATAATGATCCACTAATGGGCTATTGAAAGTGCAATACTAAAATCATTGAGGTAAAATTAATGGAGACAGTTTTGTGGAGGAGAGAAAATTACAAAAGAATATGATCTCTTTAATTATAAATCATGCAACAGTAAACAGTGCAGAAGACTGAACACATTAGTGTTCAAATATTCCATTAGTATAAAAAAATCATTCAGACCGTTTATGTTTATACAGCTACTCTCTGCCCAATCCAGTTTCTTTTAATGCTATAATAATTACCCTAGTAAGATAAAGAGCATCATCACACATACGCACCTCAGTGTTTGTATTTTTCTGTTTGTAACCGGAAAGAAGACATTTGAAGGAGTGCCGAGGCACCAGCTTTCTTATAATGTGTCTTATATTCCAAAACTGTCACTCCTTCCATGAAAACTAGAGATCATACTTACTAAATGAAGAGTTCCCCTGAAACACAAAGTTTGTTTCTCTGGAGCCTCGTGCTCAAGCAATCAGGATTGCACTGCAACAAACCCCAGACCTGTGGAGCTCTCCATTCCCACGGACGAGAATCCCACCGAGATTGTTCTAAGTGCATGGATTAGTCTTTACATATATTTTAGTAACAGATACTGCAAAGCGTTTGTTCCTTGGTGAGAACTTGATGAGCAAGAAACAATTTGAGCTAAACAATCTTTACTTACCTTTCAGTTGTGGAGTTCAGTCATAATTACGTTGGTTGATACTATATTGGTTTGATTTTTCAGATGTTTGTGGTACTTTTATATTGAAGTGTCTGTAGGGAAATACGTTAATTCATACACATCCAAACATAGCTAATGCTGAGCCACCGACAGTCAACTCTGCATTTCCTTGCATCTCACAACCAGGTTAATATGTCAGGCAGTTGTTCTTTTACTGAACTCTTTATTAATGATAAGAAATGAACTGTATAGTATTTATTTTGAAATTATGACCTATAAGAATGTAAATTACTTTATAAATGACCAATATATAAAGATGTCACATTTGGCTTAGTACTCTTTATTAGCTTTGACATTCAAAAGGGAGGGTTTTTTTCCTGAATAAAGTGTGAATTAACAAGTTCTTTTTCCATTAGTTCGGTTATTTTTTTACTTAGCCCACTCCCAACATAATTATTTACTAAAGAGAGAACTTTGAGCAAATTGCAGCGCTTTACAGCTAAGGAAGCATACTGTACATTGTGTGTGTTCCTTACAAATGGAAACAATAACATTTGATCATAGAATGCAGTTTATCAGGCATAGTTATATAGTATTAAGCAAGCCTTTTTTCCCCCATGTAAACAGATCCAAGAGCTCTAACATGTAAGCAGGTTACCAATTTACACTAAATTCTCTGCTAATTGACCATGCAAGGTATGCTTTAATTCTTTCAGAAATATTTATATTTTGGCTATATACTGTATTATGTAAAATATAACCATATTGTGTCTAAATTCAGACCTAAAGCTACTGTATTCTTTATGGTTTATCAGTCTTCCTAGAAAAAAAAAAAAACCCTGACATTTATTAAAAGAACATTAGACATTTTAACTTTATAAATTTTTCATCATTAAATAACGTGCAGGGCATAGATGTCTTTGCTAGAGGTTCTTGTGTAGGAATATCAAACAAGAAGTATTTCAGCCTATAGAACTGTTTGTCAAGGATGCCAGTAGGGCTGTTTCAACAGCAGTTTCCATCAAAGCAGGGTCTCACACAAATGGAAACAGAACAGTAGACCAAAGACCAGAAAAGGCGTTCCTAGCAAAGCAAGGGAAAAAATGATAGGTATATCACTAGTTCAAAGTCGTATGTAAATTAACTACGGCAGGGCAGGTAGAAGCGGGGGGAAACTGAGGCGTGACTAGGCTTTTTATTTTTCTTAGATTTTTATTAACAGAACTAGAGAAATAAATTCTTTTTATAGTAATACTAAGACAGTACGAAGAGTTTTACTGTGTACATTTCATATGAAATGAAAAGCAAAGCCGTTTCTATTAGACATACACCCATTTGAAGCCAGGTCTTCTGATTTCACCATTTGTAGAAGTAGGGTTTTTTCCAGAGTTGATTCTATCCCCGCTTTTCATCTCTCGGTGCTAACTGGCCCATGACTCACAACCAAAGATTTTGTTCCCTCTGTGTACTTTAACAGCTCAACTTGGAACATGCTTTCTTATCTGCTTACGTTACTATAAGCAAGGAAATAACTGTTGTAAACATGAAATTGAGTTGCAGTTCTAAACAAAGGACATTATATGCTATTTCAGAGAATCCCTAGGAAGCACAACTTCAGGGTTTTCTTTGTTTCCCACCCCTTTTCTAAGCAAGCAGAATTCTCGTAAAATCAATAGGAAAAGATGAGAGAGAGCAACAGGCATGCAGAGAGCACATTTCCCTTGTATTCTTTTCTTTAAAAACGCATCTGCAGCCAGCTGCTATGCTGGTGACACGGCAGGTAGGTTTTTGAGATACTTTGGGTGGAGGTTCCTCTTACTCTGTTTTATGCAATATGGGAACTTGAAACCAGGCAGAATGGATTCATGCTTCTGAATTGTCACCAATGTCTTGTTTGAGGGAGTGTGATGAACAGTAGTATCATTCAGTAATTAAATAGTAGTCAAGAATCTAAGACTTTTGTCAGTCCCTAAGTTCCAGATACTACATGTATTCTTTGGGACAATTTAAAAATAGTGCTAGCAAATTGTTATTCAGAATTAGTATGGAGGGTGTGGTCAGAGCCTCCCCTAGGTTTAAAATAAAGATCTTGATGAATGTTCTTGTCTGATTCAGGATTTTAATTAGATTCTATTTCTTTGTCTTTTAAGGAGGAAAAGCTTCTGAAAACACTGGTGCAGCACAGGGTCCGCAGTGGAAAAACTGCCAGCCTGGAGATGGAAGTGGACGGGCTGCCCTTCTACAACACCCATTCGCTTATGATTGAAAAGCTGCTGCAGGAAGTGCAGCAGTGACTGCCCCTCATGATTTCTGTATCGAGAGTCACTCCCGTGTTATCTCCCTGTTCCCCAGGCTCTCACAAGGTATAAAAGATCAGAAAAGGACGACTTTTCATCTCTGTTGTCTTGGCTGTGCACAACATTTCATTGCTACCTTTACAACATCTCTGTGAAGCAAGAAGGGGGATATCATCAAGATGATACAAGTACCTTTCTTTTCTCTAATTTTATAATGGATAATGGATGTTAAAGGATACTATGCACTAAGAGGTGATCTGTCTTTTACAAAGAAAGCTTGTCATTAAAGTGAAATATTATTGCATTGCTGTTCCTGTTTTACTAACCTCATAACTGCAAGAAGAACTCACTCTTGTAACAACTTGGATTTAAAAATACTTTGTGGTGGGGAAAGCAGCTGCAGTGGAGAGGGGAGGTTAAAAACAAACAAAAAAAACCCCAGTAAGCATTACAGTAGTGAAAGTTGTTAAATACAGCCCCCCTGCACACCACCTGTAGGCGCTCTAACACTCTTCCTACGGTGATGGATAGTTTGTAGAAGTGTGAGGAGGTACGGGGAGAGCTTATGAAAATAGAGGCAGCATTGCAGAGTTTCTGTGTAAAGGCTAGACTATACCATTTGCCTCCTCCGTACTAGTAGTTTATCATTTATATATTTTGTCCCTTTTTGGGTAATACAGAAAGGTTGTTGACATTTCAGAGTATCATGTTCACTTAAAGGAATTAAATACATAAATAGTGATGAAAAAATAATGCTTAGAAATTAAAGCATGATAAGAAATTAAAGAACAGTATTCAGTATGAAGTAAAATGATGCAAATGAACATTTAGGTGAATTCCAGTTACAGAAATTCTGCTCATGGTGAGACTAAGTGAAGTAAAACTAAATTACATCTCAGAGACCTACTGATGTTGAACCAGTACAAGACACCGGTACAAGACATGAGTGAATTGTTCCTGACCTTTGCCATTTAAAGCTGTGATTTTACTTTAACCCCAGATGAGTGTCAGGGCTGAAGTTCCGCTGACTGTCAGCCCTTGCAGCAGAGAGGACAGGGTATATTTGACACTGCATCTCTCAGGCACCAACGCCTTAGCTGTCATTACGTGACTATTATGGTACAAAAGATGAGCACCAAACCATCAGGCTTTAACAGGATGAGAATGGCAGTTGTGTTTAGCCACTGTTTTTTCCAGAGGACAGTGGACTTCCAGCAGCCAGAAGCACCTTGTATCTACTTTTCTTTCTGGCAGGGGAGTTTATTTTCCTTCTCTTATGTAAAACAAACACATAACTTTTTGAGAATGAGAAAAATCAGTTTGTGCCACAAACATCTGTGCACTTTGAACATTAATCTTCTGAAGTCTTTTACGATATACAGTTGTTAAAGACTTAAAACAGTTGAACACGTGTGAGAGAAAGAAATCTTAGTGCCATACTTGCTAATAGATATTCAGACTCACCAAAGCTCCCAACATGGATTTTATGGATCAGTCTTTTTTTTTAGATTCATTCTATTTAAAGCCTTCTTGAAGGATGTTGCAGTGAAACTATCTTTGAAGTTTCACAATTAGAAAATAGCTCCTTTAGAAGTCTCCAAACTCTCCAAACTGTAAATATTAAGTAAAATATTCCATATGAATACTTGAGGTTTTGCCAAGGCCAGCAACCTCATAGGATGGCATATGTTCACTGCTGCACAGAACCCACAAAATGAAATTAGCGTAATTTTAAAATGTCTCTTTGGGAGAACAGGCAGCTGATTTCCTTCTCTGTGTGCTGTATGCTCAGCAGCTGACTTCTTACACTAACAGGTGAAATGTGTATTATTCTTTACAAACACTAACTTTTGTCAAAAAAACTCAGTTTTTTTAAGCTTTTTCTCTTTTTCCCCCAAATACAAGTTTTAAGTCATATTTAATTGAGAAATATAAAATGTAATAATTTATTTGCCTTTTTCTCTAATGTGTGTTTTTAAAGTCCATTCTCCTGTGCAGTTCCAAGCACTGTATTTAACTCCAATAGCAAGGTGTAGCATATCTCTAGCATCCATAGCAGAACCCTTGATTGACTACGTTCTGGCCGAGATAGAAAGAAAACCTCTGAGTGAGAGTTACCTTCCTCCCATATTGGTTACAGTTCTGCAGCCCAAGCCTAACACAATATAGAAAGAATTGATAAAATACTGACTTCAGAAAAAAGAGAAAAAAAAAAAAAGGAAAGAGCTTCCCCTTCTCTTACGGGTTAGCAGGTTAAATGTGGAGAACTGTAGCAGAAGGCTGGACTCCGTTACACAAGTTTCCATCTGATTTTAAACTGCAGCAGCTGACCAAAAGCTGACCACATCAAAGTACCGACTCAAATGAGTCTTAATCCCGCAGATGACAATTCGATGTAATATGGCATGCTCTGCATCCCAGCTAATTCAAACAATGTGGGTTACTGTAAAGAAGTAAAGCATAAACAGGACAACAAATATTTCATGCTAGAACAAACCATGTATGTGTCTTACAGCCTGCCAGGTCATGGGAGTCCAAGTAGTTGGCTGGGTGCTTAACAACATACGAGCACGGCATTATGGCTGTCGTGAGCCCCTGCCTTACGACCCTCTTGATAGAGGAGATCAGAGGAAAGATTAGGAGAAAACAAAGCTAAACAGCACTAACAGTCAGAAGAAAAAGTGCATGTATAAGGTAATTAATCCAGCTTGGTGAGTGGTCTAAGTATAAAGAAATGTAAAATAATTAAACAAAGCAAATGTTAACCTAAGCAAACCTAATCCCCTCCTGGGAGTGGGGACATGAATCCTTTCTGCAAGAGAAGGGAGGCGAGGATCTGTAGTCTCACAAATAGAAACTGTGGGCCAAAGCCGTAAGATAGCTACTCCAAACACAGAAGGAACAAATACAGGAAGCAAATAATAAAAATATTCTTTATTAAACACATCTCCTAATTATTCCTAGCATTGCACTCTCAAGGTGGATTCTAGAAAACTGTTAGAATGTATGGCCTTTTAGATACTGGTAACAAGCAAGGCTTTGTTACATACTTCAGGTACCAGGGGTAGACCTTCTGTCTAGGGGATCTTTTGACATCAAAAAAAAAAAAAAAAAAAAAAAAAAAGAAACAAAACTGATTATAGTACTGCAAGTTAAATGCTCCAGGTTGCAGAGGGAGAGGTGTTTCAAGAAAGGTTTGAAACCAGAGAAGTGAAAGGACAAGGCAATATTTCTGGTGAAACAGTTACAGATACAAGAAGGTATGATAAGCAGATCACAAAGAGGAATCATAAAGGATTCAACAGCATAATAAAGAAAAAAAAACAACTAGAGAGGAGATAGTGGTAGAAACAAGAGTATACACCACAACTCCCACACCTTTAACTGCCGTTATGTCCATTTATTCCTGTCTAAACCAGGAATTTTTCTTCTGTATAAACCAGGAAACATAGATCATACATCATATTTCTGATACTGTATTTACTGAACAATGACCAAACCCTAAGCTATAGTATCTGGGGGAGAAAATAGAGTTTAAATAGATTCCATTTAACAATTTCCCTGACAAATGCATTGTTATTTAATTGCCTGCATATTCTATGCTGCACAAACCACACAAATCTTGAAGGACACGATCCAAACCTTAGCAAGGTGTAGCAGAATTCGACTGTAACTATATTTGTCTTTGAACACAGTGACTCAAAGAAGCACATGGTTCAAAGCGCCTCACATACAACCTACCTCCTGTTCTTTTCCAAGTCAACAGACCAAATTATTTATCCCCATCAGAGCCATGAGATCTCATAACTCTGGAAGTCAATAGGAGCCTTATGATGATGTTCAACAGTCTGAGATTCAATAGTCAATCAACAGACTGAAGGTCTCAGCAGGTGCTGAGTTCCTTGTGCATGTTCTCCCAGAAAATCTCATGTTATTGGATTGTTTTAGGAGGTTGGTTCTGGCACAGTCTCTGTAGGCCTTGAAACTGGCTGAAAGAGAAGTTATTTCAGAGAGTTACAGGGATATTACAGAAATGCAATTTTTTTTCTTTCTAAAAGTACATATAGGGATATGTAATTTGTTCTTTCTCCAACCTTTTCAACAGAATATGACAGCTTGTAGAGAGTTCTCTTCTCTGGATGGCAAACAGGGAGCAGTTAAAGACGAGTTCAACACAACCACACACCATGAGTACTAGCTTATTCCAGACAACACGGTCATCAAGACAACAGGTTTTGAGCAGTACCACAATGACACCAGACACGATTGTAACTGAACTGACAGGCTGTGAGCTCCTCACTATTGCCAAGGTCCAAGCACCTCCGAAATGACCTCACTGTACTGCATTGCTAAGAAGCTTTTGGGAGGTAACACGGTTGTAATACACGGATAAACCAGATGGATACACAAACACGGCCATAGCTGCAAACTTTAGATCAATGTCCTTTTTTGATGAATGCTATAGGCTACTTGTGTTGGCTGTGGAGGAGTCCTTCATTCCACTACTATCATGTGATATTTGTAATAACACTGGTGGCTGTTCATGCTGTGGCCTGTTGGGAGTTTCTGGAGTATTCAGTGGATATGATTCCTTCGTCTCAGTCCTCAGACACCCTAAACATGTTAAACAAGAGTCTCGCATCTTGGCAAAGTTCTGGTAAGTGCTTTCACTGGAAAAACAGTACAATACTGGATCAGCAACACAGTTAAACGTAGTCAACAGGAGAGAAACATGGTAAATATTAAATATTTTCTGAGCAAATGAGCAGTCGTTCTCTAACAAGCTGCGAACCACAAGCAGGATGTGGTATGGTGCAAAACAAACCAAAAAAATGAAAACAGTGCTTGAAACCAGTCGTTTAATTTGGATTTTCTTCTTCTTTTGAGTGCCGTGACTCTTGTGCACAACTCGTAAAATCCCACAGTAAGAGAAGGCCAGCAAAAAGAAGGGGAAAAGGAAGCCAGCAGAGAAGCGGTAGTAATTGACATTGTGTTCCCATTCTTTGATGGGGTAATGCTCGAAGCACACCACATGGCTCTCGGCATCTGTACTGATCTCCCCGTGCTTAAAGACAAAGCAGGATGTCATTATTTCTTTGGTCCAGATAACAATGCTCACAATCACAGCAGCCTTCATAGTCCGAAACTGTTGAAATCGAAAAGGGTGCACTACTGCGAGATAGCGGTCGATGGAGATGCAGCAGAGGAAGCCCACGCTGATATATATATTCTCATACAAGAGGATGCCACAAATTTTGCACAGCAGCTCATCATAGGTCCAATTGTCATGCTGCAAAACGTACTGAAGCCAAAAAGGCAAAGAAAATAAGTAGAGCAGGTCTGCTACAGTCAAATTGCAAAGGTAGATCCCCAATTCATTTTTAGCCTTGACCTGTAAATACCCATAGTACAGTGACAGGCAGTTAGCTGGCAAACCTAATATAAACACAAATATGTATACCACAGGGGATAATGTCTGGTGGATATCATGATTAATAGGGCACTTAGTTGCATTTACTGTGACATTCGCCATCTTCATCCTCTCCCTGTATATCATTCATCAGGGTCCTGAATTAATAGAAGTAAAATTTAATTTCATCCAGTTCCACGTATTGCTTATTTCTTCGACAAACCTTGTAGTAGTAAACCAAAGCTGTAGTGATGACGTGCTGCAAGTTGTTAATAACCTGAAGGTAAAACACATGAAAATCTTCAGAAGGGATGCAATTTTCAAGTGTATAGTACTGTTTTCATTTAGCTGCATTTTCCTAGCCTTAAATTTTCTTACAGTCTTTGACAGAAGATAAAGCCTGTCTGGGAAATCATGATTCATAGAGTAAGTCCTAGTAGTTACCAGAAAAGTACCAGAAAATTGTGTCCAAGAAGCGCAAAGCAAATTACAAATATTTGTTGCTTTGGCTTTGCAAGTATCTAAAAGATGAAGAAATATCACCTCTCTTTTGCAGATAAGGCACAAAAGCAGTAATCTGATTTGTCCATGATGCAAAAAATGTCTCTGGCAAACCAGCAGTCCACTCAGAATTCCTTAGAGGATACAGTGTGCACAAACCAGTTGATTTTTAATTTCCGTTTCTTAAATTTCACTTTAGATACAAGATACCACAGAATATGCAATTCAACCCATCAGGATGAAAAAAAAAAAGTGGAATTTTTAGTGGTCTCTCTTACTGTTACTTGTAAACACAATCCTGAAATCAAGCTGTCTTTCTCTGTTGGAAGGACACTGTAAAAATCTGGTACAACATATCCCCATGGTCTCACTCCTACAGGATACGCTATTACAGATTCCTCATTTGCCATCAACTCTCAAAACCACTCATTTGCTGTTACTATGTATATATTTGTATAGATAGTAACAGTGCATCTTTTCAACTTCATTGAATATGAATATATATGTTTTCACCTGAAGAATCTTCTATAATTCAAGCACTCCCAGGCAAACCATTCCTATACTATACTATTACTATATAAGACACTTACAAAAGTAACTTCCGACAATGGTTTAGCACTCAGTTCAACTAGGACAAGCATTCAGCCTTGAGCCAGCTCGCAGTGATTAAATCCTAGACTAAACGAAGTATTGCATTCAGCATTTTATCACCTTGTGTGATATATTCGTATGGGCACAAATGCTCAGGACTGGAAAATAGTGGGGCAAACTGTGGCCAGCCTGAAGGGGATGTATGTTTTACATGCACAACTGTGAGACTGTATTTCTTTCAATCTGTTCCCAGAAAATGCATGGTTGTAGCATATACTTTGGTGTACTTCTCCTACAGCTTCAGTTAATGTGGATTCAAAAGGAGGCAGCACTATCCAGGGACAAAGACGAGGCCTTGTTGGTTTTTTGTGTTTACTATCCTAATTTGTATTTTTGTCATCATCTTCTGTCCTACCTAGGAACATACACTTTTTTTCCAAGGCAACCATTATGAAAAGATGACCATGCTACCGAAATTACTGGCAGCTGCATCATTCAAGGATGTTGCTGTCAAATAAATTTTTTTAATAAATTTTTTTATTAAATAACAGTGGGCTTTACTCCTGTAAGAATTGAAAAGAAAATCACTTCCTTTGGGCCAGAAAAGAATTGCCTGGCTGAAATAAGTGACCAAAACTGAAAAGACTTCCAGTGTTTAACTTCAACCAGTGTAGCACAGTCCCACAGAAATCACAGCAAACTTAAGGACACGTGTAAATATTTAAGAATTAGACTGTGTTTTTCATTCCTTTGCTCTTCCTCTTTTTCTTACCAACAGACAGAACATCATCCCTGGTTTTGGTGGAAGTATTCTGGGTGATGTCAGATACTTTCAGTCATGAAACAACCAGCCAACATGAGCTCATCTCTCTCAAAACCTCTAACTTCATTGTCCAACACAACTTGTGTGAAAGACTGGTCAAGTCTAGCTCAGCACAAGCTCTGCTTTCGTCCTCTCACTCCCATGCAGCTCCCTTGGGTGTTAAGAGACTCACCTCCTCCACTGTGGGGAGCATAATAATTATTATGGATAAACCAAGCACAGCAAGACAAATGCTCCTTAAGAGACCAAGTCAGAGATACCTATGGTTCAGTCTGAAGCTTGCTCCAAGAGACTGCCATAACCTTCCCATAGAAATAGCTAAAGTTATATCCTAATTTACCAAAGGACTGTTACCTAGAGGCCATTAACTCTCCTGTAACACCATCCAGTGCACTATGCATTTCCCAATGACTTCATAACCATCACACAGCTTTCCTTCTGCCAGGAGACCTGGCTCCGCACCAGCAAGGACAGCACACAGAACCTTTGCCAAGGCAGGTTTGATGACCTATTTACCCAACCCCACCTTTCCCAATCCACAGCTCCAGGCCCCATACAACTGTATTTGAGTTTGTATTCGATACCATTTCTGTATAATAATTTTATGATTTTTACATGTAAGAATTTGCCTGCACATGATGGTTGGCACACCTAGTCGCAGTCCATAATGCCTAAAAATCTGGGATCTATCATCTTATCTACCAACTAAAAGTGTCCAGTCAGTGTCCAGCTCCTGTTGATGAGGCCAAGTAGTAATTCAAAAGCTGCTGGCAATTTTCAAGTCAGAACTATGCTTCTCTAGCATAGCCCAACAGCACTGAGTTTCGTTTAGTGTTAGCCGGTGAGTCAATATAGATCACAGTGTGAGAAAAAGCAGATGCACTCTACAGTTGCACTGTTTTTTGAAAATGTTTCTTTTCCTCTAAGAACTCAAAATGTTTTTATTAAATTATGTCTATGTCACAGAGAACATGATTGCAAAAATCATTTCTGTTTAGCATAAAAGTCTCACCGGAATGCAGAATGTGAAGGAGACGGCGAGAGCCTTTTTGATACGACATTACGCTAACATAATATACACTTAAGATTACAGCAGCACCTCCGGCACCCAGAGGAAGTGCTAGAGTGGGCTGTTTCAGGGGGCAGGCAGAGAAGGCTGCCTGTTGGGAATCTGTTTGCCTTGTGCTAACAAACCCTTCCCGATAGCTAAGATGGGGATGAAAAACAAAGGTTCAGATACTTGCTTGTGCAATAGCTGTATTACACTGCTCTTCTGGTCAGCAGCCGCAGTGAGCCAGGAAATCCTTCCCGTTTCAGCCTCCTCAGCACATGGGTTCTGGGACACCTTTGTGCCCTCTGGGCCATCGTGCCTCACTAGTGACAGGCTCAATAGCCAAATGGGAAATGTAAAGGTAGTTCACCTTTCCCCCAGCACCAATTATACTAAACAGCTCTGCACCAGCCAGGAAGTGAAATGATGCTTTTTCAACAAACCTAGTATCAACGTACTGCAATGGCAGCATTAAACAGATGGGTGTGGAAGAGCCCACCCTGTTATTAAGAACATAATACACAATCTCTTACAAGCAGTCTGGAAAAGTGGAAACTGAAGGAAAGGTGATGTGAGGTATGGGAGAGAAAAGACAACTAGGTCCCCCATTACTCACTGACCTCATCTGGATAGCAAGAGGAGAAACATAAAAGAAGTTGCTGTATGGAAAACATCTGGGGTGCAGATAATCGTAAAGCTGAAAGCAGTTACGGATGGGAACACGCAGGCATTCCTTTTAGACAGCTTTAATATGGAAGTAGTGCAGCTGGGTGATTTTTTTCAGTGCATAGTTTATGTAACACCTTCAGTATCACAAGTCTGCAGACATTGCCAAGCAGTATTTCCCTCTCATATATGCCCACATCTTTTAGGTGATGCCCATCTAAGACCAAGTCTTGGAAACAAGTTAGAAGACTCGCCATCTACATGAGTTATAACCATTCTCTCGTTCCTGGATGAAAAATAAAGCCAAGGGTCCCTGGACTTCAAAGACCTTCACTTTTTCTTGGTTTAAATGAGCCAACTTTCATTACTCACTGGACAGTTCAACAGCGGGTTCTTTTCTTTCCAAACTCCTTTGTGTCTTAAATGTTGACGAAACATGACTGCCCCCTGCACCATGGAGCAGTTCACGTGTTAAGCACTGCCTGCTGGCACCAGCACAGGAAACAGCTCAGAGCCACTTCGAAAAACAGCCTCTTCAGCTCAGACCGACCACTAGCGTTGAGCCTGGGTGGTTTTTTAGTTTCAATGAACATTGCAACAATTTTTCTCATAAGAAATCCAGCTGCAATTAGACCCACACATTTTCAGGAGGGACAAATGGGACTACACCAGCGGACTTCCTTGCAAGCATTTGCAAAAGTTGCGCACGCAGCTTGTCTCATCCACGGCACACTCGTTTCCCTGAACGGGGAGCATAATGTGGTCGTGTGCTTTTGTGTGGCAGTAGCTCTCGCTGTTTAATGTGCCCCTGCACCTGTGCTACACCACAGACAGGCCTGAGTCACTTGGCTGTCAGCAGGGCTTGGACTGCACTGCGTATCTCAGAATCAGAAACCTGAGGTTGTTTCAGTTCAGGATTTGGTTCAGATCTTTACCTACAGAAACACCAGCCCTTGAATTCACACACTAAGCTTCCCCCAGCAGCTGAGGGTTTGTCAGCTTGGTTTGGCCCTGGTTCACAAAGCCTGGAAGAATAAGGTCAGGTAAGGAGGCTGAGAAGCGATGACCAGCAGCATTGACCAGGGACCGGTAAAGCAATATAAAATGGGCAGAAACTAGCTAATATCTTAAGAAAGATGCAGAGGCAGCAAGGGCGGCAGTGCTGCAGCCAAACAGCTTGGTAGGCTGCTTCAGAGATGCTGCTGCAATAAGAGAGACATGATTCCACAAGAAAGAGTAGTGCCAGACCAATCTCATTTCCATCTTTGATGAGGTACGTGGCTGAAGAGCTAGACAGGAAGCAATAAATGTAATACAACTTGATTTTATGAAGACTTGACACATCCCAATGTACATTCTCCTTAATACCTAGGAAATTGTAAAGGCATTGTGTACTGCCAGATGTGTTACATGACCACACTCAAAAGGCAGTCACCTGTAGTTCACTTGATCTGGAATGATGGACTGAGTTGAGCGTGCAATAATCTGCCCTTTTCAGGGTGCTAGTCAGCATTTTCATCTATTCGTAATTTCTGTCCCACTCAGAATGGGACAGAAAATGCACTTACTAAATCAGCAAATGATACTGACTTGGGAAGGAGTATGTAACACAAGCTGGATTTCAGATGATCTTGGTTTGAAAACACACCAAAATGCGCAGAGGGCAAATGCAAAATTACTGTGCTTGAAAAGAAAAAAAAGATCAGATTGTTGCTATGCAATGGGGAATATCTGGCTATGAAGCAGGATGAATAACAATGCACTTACGTTCACTCTGTTACTGCTGAGAAGAAAAGAATGGGATGCAGTACTTAAAGGGCACAAAGTAAGCTGTCCTTTCTACTCACTGTGGGTGAAGTCTCCAGAACCTTTTGCACTCTAAGAGATACACATGAAAATTAGTAATATTCCAAATATTTTGGGCAACCAAACTATATAATCCCCATTCCTCTGTCTTCACAAAGTCAAAATTATACTCCCTTGCAGACAGGAGTTTCTGAAGGTAAGTTGATAGTGCTTGCAAAGCACTCAAATGTTCTACCAATGACTGCTGTAGATAAAACAAACAAATGGATGATAGGCACATTTATTAGAGATGGAAACAATTGTAGAGCATAAATTATAAGTCACTAATAACAGAAAGTGCACAGAAATATTGTTTTTGTTGAAATTCTGTGTGAAGAGCAGTTGGCTGCAAGGAGTTTTTTTTCCTGTCTTCTGCTGGTTGTGTTGTTCGTAAAGCAGAAAGGCTGTGTATTTACTATACTGACTTTCCTTTTTTTTTTCCTGCGTGATTTTTTTGCATTAGAGGAACAAACTGCATGTCCTTCTCTTTGCAAGAAAATCTTACTGGAGGCATACAGCAAAAAAAAAGAGGACTGTATCTTTTTAAACTTCTGAAACCATCTTATATAAATAGGAAAATAAAGCAAAAACTCAATTCCTCCTTAAACTGAATTCCCTTCTGAAGTTAATTTAGGTCTATACACAACCCATTCAGTGTTTGTTAACTTGTGAGCGTACCCTTCTAACATGAACCTCTGTACACACTGTGCACAGTAATTATTATTCTGTGTATCTGTTTCAGTGGGAGGAAACCATAAAAGTATTTACGGTTTCTGTAAATTACAAATCACTTTACTTTTGTCATTATTGTATGACTCCATTTATAAACCTATTGTCAAAGAAGGAAGCCAGCAACAATTTTTCAGAACCCACATAAACAAAAGACTAATTAGTCACCGATGTCCAATTTTCCCTAACACAGACATGCAATTATTCACAGCATTGGGTAAATCACTCCATTTGCTTGAACTTTGATATCCTGGGAATTTCTCCCAACTTCTTCATTCTGCTTAACAAATTTCTCCGAAGTCTGAAGTAAACGAGTTACATTAAATATTTCGTTGCTAAACTTCAGTTGCTGGCTGACCCACAGTGGTGGGGTAGTTGAAGGTTTTGTGCCGTCAACTTGTAAATTTGTCATTAGGAACTGATCATGTGGATTTGAGGAGCAGGTTCCTGTGTAAATACTTGAATCACAAATCTTTTTTTTTACTCTCATAATGAATTTGATGTTTGTTGAAAGTAGTAGGTTGGATATCACCAGAAGCTGAGTAATTTGACCTGTGCAGCCTAACATAGCGTGGGTTGATGAATGCAACGCAGCTAGAAGTCCATGCAGGTAGCCTATGTGTATTGGCCATGTAATTAGTTCAAATAATTTCATGACCTCTAAATCTAGTTCCAGTGTTCATTTCTTATCAGCAATGACATGGTAATGTAATTTAATCTTACAAGTACCCTGGCTTGCAGATCATGAAGCTCTGTAAGGAATAGATAAATCACTATGGATCACAAACCTAAATGTTCTATATTCAACCCACCTCGTAAGTCAAACAAACTCAGTCTCAATTAAGCAGGAAGCCACCTGGAAAGCAAGCAGCTGAGCACTTCTGAATGGCCGTTATGAGAGCCAAGGTACCACACACCTGTAACCTGTAGTAACTCAGTACCCTGTAGGCTACAATGGGAGAGGTCATAGGGAGGACTTAGTGAAATGCAAAATTTACATTCCTGGAAAATGCCAATATTTCAGAAAAAAAGGCCCTGTATAAGCCAGGAGATCTTAGGCTCACATTTGTAATTTTAATTAGAGCACTGAGTATCCATGTTCTTTCTTACCTGATGCGCAAACTGCTGTGTAGAACGTATTCTGTATTCCGTATGATATGAGAAGTCAGTAATAAAGCATATCCTATTTTACAGTAGAACACTGGGAAGAATGTGGGGGTTCCAGGGGTCACATATGGATCTAAAGTAAACGACACTTCTAAAAAACACCCCTGCACACACACATATCACTGTGGCACATCTCAGCAGGCTGTAGGTACTACACCTCTGTAAGGCCCTACAGTGGAGCACAGATCCTCTGGGATCAGCCGGCTGCAGTCAGAAGTGCAGGGGAAAGGTTAGAGGTCTATCAAAGCCAAAGGCTGAGGGAGTTGGGCTTGTTTAGTCTAAAGAAGACCATATTGAGGGCAAACACAGCAATAACCTTCAAACATGTTAAGGATTGTCGCAAAGATGAGAGAGGCTGGGTTAAACACTGTGAAAAACTTTCCACTAACAAAGGTAAATGCAGCACTAGGATAGATGGTGCATGGGATGTAGGGCTGTCATCACAGAAGGTCTTGAAGTTTGGCAAACAACTTGAGAATGGTTCAGCTGATGCCCCTTAAAGGCAAGGAAATGTCTGAGGAGCTCTCAGGACCTTTCCATTCTGTTCTCCACTATAGTTTGCCAGGTGACATGACACAACTCATCCCTCTTAGCGACATGCAATAGTATGGAAACAAATTGTTTAAATCTGACATGAAGTAGCATAATTTCCACAAAGGATTTTTTTTTAAAATGTTTTCCAATGATTTTTTATGAATTTTTCTTTTGTTTTGAAAGTTTTTCCCTAGAAATTAAAGCTATATTGAACTGAAATGCATATGACTTACATGCACAAAAACTATTACAAAAAATCCATGTTCTGCTGCTGTACCATTTCATTTCAGGTTTTTATGACTTTGGACTTCTTAGATGAGGGCTGCACATGTAAAGGACAACTTGACATGAACAGTAAGGAAGGCAGATAGAATAATAAACACAGTTAGTCCAATATCTCAGACTACTTCTTATTCATTATCTAGGATTGGGGCCTTTTTACCAAATGCATGGTCTGAACAAATGGTTGAGCTCAGGGAAGTGCTGAAAAGAAACTACTCTTTGGAAAATCCCTATTTATGGTAATAAGAAGTTCATACAATGCGTAATTTCAGGCAAACCGTCCAAGTGGTATCAGGGAGGTGAATCACATAACAGGAATTAGTCATGCTATAGTTGCCTCAAAGCTTTTAAAACTGACCCTCATATGCCCCCTCCTTCCTGCTGGTCAGCCAGGTGGATGACATGACTCTCCAAATGCTTTACCACTGAGCTATTGTGACTAGCTCCTACCCACAGGGGACATCTCCCTGAGGCTTTGCGGACGACTTGCTTGAGTACAGGACAGTGGGTGGAAGAAAACACATCACACCACTTTCTGCAGAAATCTTAAATCTTTTTATTCGTCAGAGAACAATTCAAAATGTTCCTTTCCCCTCAACGGCCAACTCAACCCATCTCTCCCCCACAACCCTCCTTGACACAGAAGCCAAAGCACTGTTCTGTCTCTACTGCACAGGCAGCAGGCAAGTAACGATCAATCATATACAACAGAACTGCTTCTAATCCTGAATCTGTTTGCTGATCCTCATTTAAAACAACAATGCAAGAAAAGCCAAGATTACTCAGGTCTTACTGATTAGAAGCCACGCAAGCCGCGATCAACATGTAATATTGCCAGTAAGGAACAAAGACTGGAACAACTGTGTTGTAGCCTGGGATTGAAAAATAGGAACTTCACTTTTCAGAACTAAGTAAGTTCTGATTCATTTTACCATCTACAGCCTTGGGGGGGGGGAGGGGGGGGAAGTCCCTCTTGTGATTCATTTTCCCAAACTCTGTAATACTGCCTCTTTTGATGCTGCAGCCTACTCTGAAACCAGCACTGTCCTCCATCAGGCATATGTCTTGCACAGAAATCACTGACTTACAGTTTAGGTCATGTCTGTATTGCATTTCAATGATTTTTGCCTTCCCTGGTTTGCCAGCATGCCCCTCTACCTCCCCAAAGGGAGCCGTGGCCCTGTGGGAGTCACCCCACAGATTTCTCAGCAGCCTGAGCACAGGCCACCCGTTTACAGCATGTGGCCATAGCACTCTGCCGGCATCCTGTACCGATCAGCACGTGTGCACCGAGGCCGGGCAGAGCGAGTCAGATGTAAGCCTGTATCTTCACCCAGATGCTTATGGCACTATTCAGGCATAGCCAATGCAAATACTAAGAGCAACTTGCTCTGTGTACCCATGTGCTCTCACAGAAAGGGGAAGGGGTGCCAGCAACATGCAAGACAGTCCCTTCTGCCGAGCCTCCCCAGCATCACTCGCTGGTTACAAGGGAAAACTTTTGTTCAAAAACTAACAAGGCGGAGACCAAAGCAGGGACTAAATTCTTTTTCTGCTTGCATCTTTTATAATGCCACTGCCTCGAGACAGAACAAGGTATAATTAAACCCAACTATCACCAGCACATCGTGCCCTCCAAAGAGAACTCTCTCATGAACAGAAAGTAGTTTGAAAAGCAACCAAACATCCATCTGTGCAGTTTTTTCTCCTGTGCTGATGGTTCAGTGGATAGAACTGATTTTGCAGTCCTGCTGACAAGCAGTGGCTCGGGACATCAATAATCAATGTTTGGCTAATAACATTTGACAAATAGCAAAGGCTCTCTGAGAGAAAAATTTTGCTTGCTAGGTCTAACCGAAACATGGTTAAAACTCTGCCATGTTTGAAGAGATTGAGCACATCCCATGTTCAAGGAAAACGTTAACATCTTCTTTTATCCACACATCAGCAAGTAATGATACATTCAGTAAAGTCATCTCTCTTTTAAATGCTGGTTTCTGCATATATGATTCAGTGTAAGATTAATTTTGTACAGCAAAAGCTTTAAGACATGGTAAAGTGAAAAGCTCTTTACAGTATTTGGAGATTTTTCCCTTCCTTCCCTCATTTTTCTTTGACTTCATTCTTTTTCTTCTGTTTGGATTTATTTTCACCAGAGACAAAATTTGTCATAGGATGAGAGCCTGTTCAACTGAAGCAACTAATATTGCGTGCACTGTCACCATTTAAAACTGGAATAATTCTTTTGTGCCTTTGTACTATGTTTGTGTTTCTGGCTTACGCTGATCCCCATTGTGTGTTTCAAACATGTTTCTGTTCTAGATCCAATTCTTTCTAGTCTAGCACACCATCCGCCCTTCCACGCACTGCTGTTTGGCTGTGCTCCTTTCCTTTCAGACTCAACTAGTTGAGTCTTTTTTGGTCCCTGTTCTGTATCTCTGTATTTCTTTCCTTGGATACAGCACTGGAGGGAGGGGGTCCGTGTGTGTACACATGCATTTGTGCATATCTTCAAATAGTCCCCACCTAGCCTGTAGAGATTTAACTCTTCTAAGCTATCCATTTTTGCTACATTTAATTAAGCTTCCTCCTTTTTTGCAGTTTCCGTTTTGGAGATTAACCAAGTTTCCTGTAGCTCTAAGTCAATATTCGTGTGCAAGGCGTGTTCTCCAGCGTTATTTCTCAGACTTCTCACGATTGCGTAGAAGCAACACGCCTTGCAGAAGGTTTTCCTCTGTGCTCTTTCCCTCACTCCCTAGATGACTATTGAAAACATTGGTCTTTTTACTTTTGAAAACATTTGTTTTTTTTTTTTTTTTTTTTACTTGAGGATACAGGACTCTAACAACCTGCTCCGCAACGGATAAACATCTGTATCTACAGGCTTGCTTACATTTCCATTTCCTGAATTTTCATTTCCTCAATTCACTTAATTTCAATTTAAAAAATTTCTTTAGCACTCACATGATTATAAGTGCTGGTGTCTTGCTTTCATTAAGAGTTAAACATTCTGGCCTTCCCTTACTCCTGAATGCCCGTATTTCCCAATGTATACAAGCCTATCTTCACTCCATTTTCTTCATCATACCTTGAAACTGCCTCTCTCTATACCTAAAGCCTAAATGTTCTTTCCAGCACGTCTCAATCCCACCTTTGGATTACACTGGCACTTGCATGAGCAGTGACTGCCCTCTTCCCCTGTGTCAGAGCCCTGCCAGGTTTGCCACCTGTCTCCTGGGAGACAAATCCCAGCATCCTGCCTGCAGGCACAAACTCAGCCATCCATATGCTTGAAAATTGACTGACCCTTCTCTAGTCTTCTTTTAAAGAAAATTAGGAGGAACAACCTGCCCACACTAATAGCATTAATCTGGATAAAAAAGGTTCAATACAAAAATTGAAAAAATAGTTGAAGAACCACGACCTTACAGAAATGAAAAAAACCTTCTTTTGTAGCATCAGAGAAGTGATTCACAGCAAGAGCAACAACCTTACTGTAAACCATTCATGCTTTCCAGCACACATCTGACTAGAGAAAAGGGAGAGAATCAAATACTCCTTACAGGAGAGTTCTGACAAGCTCTTGGGCAGGAGTTGGGAAAGCTGGCACAAGAGATGTGGGATTCCCCATCTGAGCTGTTCAGAAATCCAGGTCCTGCTCTGGGGTGGAGGTGTAAGACCATCTCTGCAATTCAGGCACAAGTTCAAATTCTTGATAATGATGTCCTGACATGATAAGTTAGGGGATCTTAGTTTAAGCCTCTTCCTACTTTAAAAGACAATTCTTATTTTGAAACCTGTGTCTGATGACTTCTTCAATATGGAGCATAAAACAGATACATCCTCTAATTAGGTATGTGCGTAGACACTAAATCACTATCCATCACAGAGTAAAAATTCTCCTTCTTCCTTTGGCAGATGGAAGACAAAATGTTTGCAGATATAAAATGATCAAATTCTAATTGTTACTAAAATATTGAGTTATAAGAAAGCCAAACCAAGAGATATCTGTAATAATATTTCCATTCTTCCCTACTGATGTTGCTCATTTTAGCATTTTATTCATATGGCATTGAAGTGACTTAAGTTTGATAGTTGGATTGCATTTGCTTTTGTAATTCATTCATTTTTTATCTCCCCTTCCTCCTTTAGCTATCTAACCTCTCTTCAAAGCTATGTCTGTACTGTCGACCCATAGCAAACACTGTGAGAGAAAGGAAGCTTGAAAGCTTGTGGAATAAAGCAACGATGTTCAGAAATGAGAGATTAGGCTCATCCTAGCAGCAATAGCTGTCCAGAGCAATTTTTGAGTGGAGAATGTCAGGAGGACATCTCTCATTCAGCAGCAGTAACAGCAGCAGAGTGCCCTCTCCATTACTTGTAGACCAGATCAGTTCTGCATTTCTGTTTGCCTCTGGCATGGTGACAGATCTGAACCTAAGCAACCCCAGCTCAAACTCCAAGACAACCCAGCTGGGAATAAATTTGTTGCCAGAGCAAATATTTCTGGTGAGAGGGCTCCATGGAGAGGAACCGAGTATACTTTCAGGCGAGCCCATTTCTCAATCTCCTTTTAACGGTGTTTTAAAGCTATTTAATCTTTTTTTCTTTTTCAGGCAGATTAGCTACAGCTGCCGGATGACATGCCTAAACAGTTCTCCTTTTGCTATCTGCTAGATTAACAGAGTTCAGAGCATGGTTTCTAGTGGAGGAAAAGGAATTACAGTGCACACATCCCTCAGAGAATAAACTTCAATGTTGTTCTTAACTGCTGTTGATTACTTAAAACTTTTGGCCAGTTTCTTCTAAACATTAAAGCTGTTCTGTGACTTTTCAAAACCAATTGCCACCAGCTGTCAGGGACATCGGCTCTGCAAATGCTTCAGCTGGCAGAATAATTCATAACAAGCATTAAAAGCCACTCAGATAAGCTTTATAGGAAAAACAAACCTCTTAGAGGAGACATTTAGCTAATTATAAGGTAATGAGCCTCATAAGGCCGCCACGTCTGGAGTTCTCTTTCCACAGTTCTTCACTTAAAAATAATGAACAAGTTGTGTAAGTGTCCTTGTGAGTCCGAAATAACTTTTTCTTTGGTTATCACCACACTGACACCACAATAGTCAGCGGGAGTGAAGCCCCAGGGCAACACAAACACACCGTCAGATCAGGTCTAGAAAACGTGGCAGGGAAAAAAATTGTCTTCTGCATGCACTGTTCAACGGGATGCCAAGAAAACTTGCAGTTACAGCATCAGCTGGTTAATTGGAGTGACAACAGCCACAGGGCCGGTTAGGGGAGGGGAACTTACATTAACGCCCACACCTTTTGTACACCTGGCCCTGTGCAATTGTGCTCAGACACAGGTAAGGAGTTTCCAGTCTGTCCGACCTCAGGAACCAGCCATCCCCCAGGCTCACCTTATTTGATGACATCTGGTATGATAACACCTATGTACACCCTGTTTGCCTGGGACTCATTTCCTCCCTTCTCTTGCCTTTCCCCACATCTCCCTTCTCTCTTTTCCCACTGTCTATGATCGCTTACAATCATCACTTCCCACACAAAGGGAGGCGATTTTTGTCCACCAGCTACAAATTGAGATAAATACACCTCACTTCAGTTGTCAAGTGAGAAACGTTTTTTCAATGAGACGTTGGAACTGCCATATCTTTCTCCATTTAAAACTGTGATATTCAAATCACAATGCTGTGATGTAGATGTTGTCACCCCCCTGGCTGTGCCCCGCTATCCCACAACAACATACTAGTCTGATCCTATAAACCCAACACTTTCTCACAGTGTACTCCCCAGACCCTGGAAACACTTTGAAAACTTAGGGGATGTACCTTCTATGTTATCATCTAAATAACAGCTGTATAGCACTGGGCATAAAATGAGCTGGAAACAGCTACCTTCTGCCTCTTCGCTCATACAACAGAAAGAACTTCCTTACAATTGCATGTGTAGCAGCAGCACGATATGGGGGAACAACAACGTATTAGTAATAAGATGGGGAGGCAGAAAGGACAGGGGTGAGAACAGTAAAATATTTTGTTTCCTCAGAACAGAAATGGAAGAGTGGGTTAAATATACAGGATTGACTCACTTTTACTGTTTTCTTGATTAAAGAAGACTTGAAAGAAGAAGTGGTCAGACACTGTACTCTTCTGGAGCCAGCATGAACACAGGATGCTAATATGGAAAAAGTCACGGAGGGAGCTGATTAACAGCCTGCTCAGAAAGTCCCGTAATGCCCACAATGACAGTGTCACATCTTATGAGCCTACATGTAGCCATTTTTCCTTGCCTCAATGTTACATTTCTTTATATTTTTATTAATAAATATCTGCATGTGTTCTGAACAGAAAAGGACAGCTCCTCTCCCTGTGCACGCATAAAGCTGATTGCTCAGTGATTTACTTTTCTTATTTCTTTACAGAGACTGTCAAGAAGCAGAAAAATGTACTCATAACACAGGCAACCTACAGTAACGAACAAAGGTTTTTAATCCTACTTTAAAAAAAAAAGAATAGATTAATTTCTGACCAAATGGATTTCATTTCACTAAAGAAAGCTTCACATTTCAAGTTTCCCAAATCAGGTTCTAAACAGCAGCAAGAAAAGTGGCTTACTGTTCAGAAAATATAGCAATGACATACTTTTGAGATACAAAGACAAATCTATATAGGTGTACACAGAGCACCCACACACCAAGGCATGTGATTTAGCAGTTTCGTGTTAGGTGTAACTTCTGGCTTGTGTTCTCAGGGGAAATGAAATATTTAAATTGCTTATTAGTCATTCAAAACAGCTTGTATCTAGTGAACTTATACAGTCCTACTAAGTTCTCTGAAAATGACCACTGGAATTTATTTACTGGCTATTGCTCTGGTTTCCAACTGCAAACATGAAACAGTTTCGCGGTTTATCTTAACAATTCCCTTTGATCAATACAACTTCAACATTCAGTTCCCCATGTGCCTAAGTGGAACTCAAGAAAGTTTTTTTGGAAGAACTTTTATTCAAAGTTCCCATTAGTGGGAAGTTGCTAAGGAAACTAATTTTGAAGTTGTGAATTTTTTGGGACATGTTGCTTTAGTTGAGTCCTTGGACTGCCTCGTTTTGCTTTAGCAACCTCGCCAAAAAACTGTCCTGCCACATTTCCACTGGTCATAACCTTGTATAACCTGGTTCGATGATGGAAAAATATTTTGCTTTTAAGAATGAATAGATAAAAATGACACTCACCTGTGAGCAGAGTTTATGCAAAGAGGTTTTCCCTGCAGTGTGAAGAGCAGAAAACTTCCCTTCTCTGAGCTCCTGCTCAGGCTGCTGGCAAAGCTGTCCTCCTCCTAGCTATGAGCAAGGCTGTCGGTGGAACAGCGCACGGAAGGAGGAGGAGGAGATTGTGTTTCAGCCTCTGTGCTCTTTATGGTTCAATTGGGAAGGAGTCAGCCTAGCCCTCTCCTCCCTCACCCACTCATGCATAAACGAAACAGATGAGAGTGCCAAAAGCAGACACTAAATACAGAAATGGCAACACACGCAGAGTGGTGTTCACACCCATACCTACTGTCACAGACACAGACCCGCAGATAACTGCACCATGATCACAGCAGCTGGTGCAAAGCCCAAACACTGCTTACAGCTTATCTAAACACACACAGATGTTGCCTCGTGCAGGCATATTACAAAGTATAGAGAGCATTAATGTTGTTATTAATATTAGTGACAGTAAGTTGTTTCTACCCCTTGCTGACATCAGACCTTCATTATGCCCAAACGCAGCAGAAGCTCCTATCTGCACAAGGCAGCATCTTCTGTGAGTGTGCAAGAGCAAGGGCTGCAAGGGAGGGGTTCCTTCCTCTTGTCTACGCAGCAAGACAGACCGAGGCATGAACAGACCAAAGGACTCGTACAAGGTCATTCAGGAAGACTGCAGCAGATGTAAAGGCTGACCTGCTAACTCATGCCACTACTCTTATTCCCACAGGAGTGAAAGCTGCACTACGGGACATGTATTGAAGTGTCTGTCATTCAAACTGAAATGCACTACTTAAAAAAAAAAAAAAACAAAACAGCTAGATACCAACTGCAGCACTGAAGCTGGAAACAAAAGCTGTTACCAGTTCAGGCTCTGAACTGGTACATAACCCACCTGATGCAGCACTCTGCCATAGGGACACCAGTGACCCTGTGTGCTCAGCACAGCACCTAAAAAGAGTTCCTGTCTGCTCACTGCAATGGGGCGACAGTGCTCCAAAGGCGGCCGGAGACGGTAGGTCTGGAAATAGGAGCCTTGTTGCAGGGTAATCCGAGACATGTTGTCCATTTTCAACCTGGTGGAAAGCAGAGTGACGTAAGTACAGAAACAAAATAGAAAAACCAAAAAAACCAAACCAACAACAAGGAGAGGATACAATGACATTTACAAAACTTGGAAATACTCCAGGAGTACCCACGGCTAACGTCAGAACCAGCATCAAAAATAACTCCTTGCTCCAGATACAGAGAAAGGGCTTTTCAGGTATGACAGGCTACCAGATGGCAAAGCCCTTCCTGTGCCAGGTCTTCTGGCAGGCCAGAGATCTAAAGTTATCTGTAGGGTTAAGGGACTGCTCTGAGTTTCTGACGAGGAAGACAGCAGAAAAAATAGGAAATTCTTGAACATGGCTATAGAAGACTACAAAAAACACAGAAGGGACCTTTGCATGCTCACCATGCTGCTCTGAGGACAGCAGAGATGCAGACAGCAACAGGCAAGAGACAGAGTCCTGGCAGCACAGCCGGAGGCTGAACACCCTGTGCAAGATTAATTAATATGAAGGGTTGGTATCAAATTTATCAGGACTACTTGGAATGCTCCCTCCTCTGTTTTGTTTTTTTTATTTATTACTCATTTAGTACTTATATGTATTTTTATATACACATATATAAGAATACATATATTAAGAAAACCACAGAGACTGGGATCTTTCAGGAATCAAAGTAGGTAAGTTGTTCCAGTGCTTTTTAATCCATACTTATGTACCCTTGGATATTGTTGCTCTTTTATTAGATTTAAAGGATTTATAAAAGATGATGTGCAGTTACTTCCCTGGTAATATGTACACTATTCCATAAGGAGCAACAAGGCATTATATTGGACTGCTTGCCTTCCCTGAGAGCCTGCCAGGGGCAGAGATTGCTTTGGTACTCACTTTTTTCCTAGTTCCCACCTTGGCTGTCATGTTGAACTGCAAACATTCTCAAAGATGCATTAGACGGATACTAGGTACAGGTGGTCAGAATATCCAGAAAGCAGAGCCTTTGTCATCAGACACAACATATGTCTATCAGAGTGTGCTAAAAAGGCATCACTTGATCGGTGCAGCTGGTAAATCAGCCCCCACGGGTGGAGCAGAAACAATCACTTCCACAAACCTCCTTTTCCAAAAGTTACAGAGCAAAATAAAATCCAGAAAAATCCTGATTAGCTTTTCTTTCAGCCATTATATTTTGCTTGTCTCAGCATGCAGATCACTGAAGTAAAGGGATTTGGTGGCTTGGGTCACCCCCCCCCCCTTCCCCGTCTCTTCCAAGGGGGTAGAACAGTGTCTGTTGCAGACCACAGCCTCCATCACACACACACAGTTTTAAGTATTGGGACATATTTAAAACTCTAAAAGTGAAAAGAAGTGACAGTTTTTGTAGGCTTTTATCTCACTGAGTTATATAGCAGCTATTAAAACTGCCAAATAACTATTATTCGGTGCAAGTGTCAGTTCTTGCTTTTCACTCACTTTGGTCAAATCATTTTAATGTGTGTGATGATTAAGTAACTCCGCTGAATTGAATAGCTCCTGGCTTGCATGTGTCACAATCAGAAGCAGCAAGCTTCAAAAAGAATAGGGCTAAACTGCTGCTATAAATGTCACCACTGCCACAGAAATGCAGCAGGAAGGAAGTCATCTAGACATCATCTCCTTGCTCTAAGGCCCAACAAGGAAAGCTAGACTACCTCCTCCAGAGCTTTAGCTTGTTCTCTTAAATTACCACTGAGGATGATTCTGCCTCTTCTCTGGCAATGTCTCCATCCTCTGGCTAGGTTTGCTTTTAAAAAGCTTGCTCTAGTACAAAAAAAAATTAATCTTTCTTTAAATCAAATTTAAATTTTTGTTGTCCTTCTGTGAATGGATATGAAAAAGAGTCTATTCCTACCTCTCCCAGTGTTAATCATTTAAACATCTGAGGATTAATCACGCTGTCCCTCTTAGACTTTTCTTTTGTAGACTAAACAACCCCATTTTTTCAGTCTTCTTCACAGACTGTCTTTTCCAGACCTCTGCTCACTCACGATGGTCACATTTCCAGTCATCAGCATCCTTCCCTAAGCATCTTCCAGCAGAGGCCCTTTTTGACAGTGTTGGCTCTATTACATTCCAATTAACTAATCTATGCTTTGCCTATAAGGGTGAACTTTCGTATGGAAGTTTGATTTAAATCCTTTCAAGCACCCCTTTTTGTCAGGATAGGAGGAAAATAACTAAGTTCTCTGCCTCTTTTGCAGTGATAATCCAAATGTGTGTTCCCATTTTGTGTAACTGAGAAACAAGGACTTGCTACTTCTCTTCCTTCCATCCTGGTACCATCTCTGGAGCCCTTGCAGGACCAGCTCTCACACTGCACTGAAGGGTGGCTATGCAACACAAGGTTTCACTTGTTTCAGCTGCCAGTGCAAGAGAGAACACCGCTGCAGATTTCACTGCAGCCCAGGTACCTTGCTTTATCTATCTGTTCTCCTCCTGTTTTCTCTTATTTCTGCTCTTGTCCCAGTCTGCCCTGCATCACATGTTGTTTTTAACCTTTTCCACAGGTCTCAGGTTTTACTCTGCAGGGCACGTGTGCAGTCCTCAGATCTGCACTCCAGGTGCTTTGGGAAAGATTCATGGACCCAGATAACATGCCCTAACACACAGGGATGCTCCACCGCCTCTCCATCCTTGCCTATCCCTTTTGAAGATTTTATACCCATCTGTTGCAGCACTCCAGTCATGCGAGTCATCCCACCACATTTCCATGATGGTGATTACATCGTTGTTTTCCTGATGGATGGATTTCAACGGATTCCAGCTCCTGCTCTTTGTTGGGCTATTGGTCCTGCCACGTTTTTGCTGGGAGAAGCTCTAATTCCTACCTGAACATTTCCAGGTGTGGCTGTAGTTTCTAACCCATCAATGACCCCCACATCTCTGCTGCTGCATGGATCTCCATCCCCTACCTTCACTGAGTCAGCAGACCAAGGGACCTCACTAGCATACCATCCCACAGACATTGGCATGCCACTCCCAGGCTTACCTCTAAAGAGCCTAGTTTCATCCCCTTCCCCCTTCAAATCTAGTTTAAAACACTTTTGATGAGATCTGCCAACTCCTGCACCAAGAACCTTTTTGCCCTTTGAGACAGGTGTACCCCATCTGTCACCAGCAGGCCTGGTGTCATATAAACCAACCCGTGATCCAAAACCCCAAAGTCCTGCTGCTGATACCAGGCTTGGGACCAGGTATTGATCTGCTGGTTCTTCCTGTTTCTTCCCTCACCCTTCCCTGCAACTGGAATGGTAGAAGAGAACACTGCTTGTGCTCCTGAACCCTTAACCAGTCATCCCAAGGCCTAGAAGTCTCTCTTGGTTGGCCTCAGGTTTCTTGTTGCCCATTCATCGCTGCCTGTTTGAAAAATCAGTAATGGGTAGTAATCTGAAGGATGTACTAGGGAAGGAAACTTTATATCTTTAACCTGGACCCCAGGAAGGCAGCAGACTTCCCTGAGAAGCAGGTCTGGTCTGAATATTGGGTCTTCCACACCCTTCAGGAAGGAGTCACCTACAACGATGGCCTATCTTCTTTTCTCTACTGAAGAGGTTTTGATGTGAGGTGTAGTTTGGCTTAATGTCAGTGACACCTCCATGCACACTGAATGATCTCCTTTGTCATGACTCAGTTCCACTTGCAGAACCTCACACCTATTTTGCAAAGTTCCCTGAGAAGGTGGGGGAGTTACTGTGGAGAATGCCTGCTTTGCCAGGCAGGAACTTGTTCCCATTGCCCCCTGTCCTCTGGGTTACCTTGCTTGGCCAGGCAGAGAGAGGACAGGGAGCCCTCTGTATCCTGCGCCCTGTGTGCCTCTTGGGCCTGGCTGGGGGAAGGTGACTCCAGTGGTCTGTCTCCCCCTCGCGCTCCATCACAGTTCTCAACCTACCTTCTCACCTCCTCCCAGAGCTCCATCTCCAGGTGGAGGAGGTCCCTCCCACAGGCCTGCTCACCGCTGCCATCTGACACGGCAGACCTGTGGCTGGGGTCACCTGCAAGCAGCACCTTGATTATCCTCTTGAGGTCTCTCATGTGCAAATCTAGTTATTTGGGAGCTTCCATCCTTCAAAAGGCATATCTCTGAAGATGTTCCCAATCCTTAACTATTCTAAAGACTTTCATTTCTGCTAGTAATGTCTGTTGACCGGGCTTTTATCCCATTCAGCATCGTGCCCCACAGGGGAAAAGACAGAGTCGGGAAATGCACGGGACCCCTTTCGCAGCCTCCACTGATAGCGAGCAGTGCCTTTCGGCTCACTTGGTGGGTTGGTGCCTCAGCTCTATCTCACGTTGGCTAGCACAGCGCTGGCTGGGTATCAGCCAGGCTCTGCAGGGCTAGAAACACTATTTGGGGCCGGATAGTGGCCCAATTTAGCCCGGGGTACTGAATCTCTCATAATTCAACTTACCTTATCCCTTTCCAGGGATCTTCCTTGTGAGAGTGTCCTTCAGCAGTATAAACTCGCTCCAGGCTCAGAGGTTACCAAACTGCCTCTCAATTGGCAGCTTCAGCAGCTACTTTCTGCAAAGTGGAAAAAAAGATTTGCAACACCTTTGAGAACTCAGAAAAACTGAGGACCTTCTGCTACAAATTAAAGCTTAACATGGCAACACAAACTGAGACCATCTCACCTTGTCACAGGAACACATCCACACCTCATTACCAGCAGGAAATTCTGCATCCTCACCACCCTGCTGTTTTCCAAGTTGCCTCAACATGTAAATTCAGTAGTGCTCATAATTTCCTATGTCTGCCCGCATCAGCAGAGGTAGGAACCTGGAAGGGCAGCAAAGACTCCATAGTTTAGATGTGGACAGCAAGCCATCCCCAAAGTTTTGTTTGTTTGTTTTGTCAGATAGCATATACCTCTCTAGTTTCTTCCTGAGGCAGGGAACATGTTTCATTTGCACTGAGAGTGTAATTTAACCATCTTTTGCACCTAGACTGCAAACATCCAAGACAGACTTCATTTCACACACTAGAAATCGGCGTCATGTGGCTGAACTTGGGGCCTTACTAATATTGCACGGTGTCTACACATGGATTAGCAGTCATCTTCTGCAGAGGATTAAGAACCTGTAGAGTGGGAGCTGGCTTGTCATAGAGTGAGCCCCTGTGGTACAGCTGCAGGTACCTGGTTCTCCCCTTTACCTGTAAAGGGAGGAAGGCTTCACTGTTACGGATATGAAAATTACGCAGCTGTCCAGGAACTCCACCTGTTTCTATTCACAGTACTGAACAATGCAAAGACAGGCACAAAGAAAGCTGAGAATGCAGGAATTTCTGTCCAAAGACTATCAGAATGAATAAAAAGTTTTGTCAAAATCTAGGAGGCAGGGGCAGTGAGATCATTTGGAGTCATCACAGCTATTCCAGAGTCCAGGCTAGAATATCTCTGTTCTTGCTACCTGCAGACCAACAGACTGTATTCATCCTTTCCCCAGCTATTATGCTGCTAAAGAGACACTGGCTTTGGTGTGTGGCCTTGCAGCTACTGGTGGCGTGAAGGTGCCATGGATGATTGTGGATGTGTTGGGAGTAACCAGCAGGACCCACTATGACTGCATGCATGAACTTCCATTCAGATATGGAAAAGAAGGTTGGTCACAGGTAAGTGGAGTTTTTCAAGATGAATAGCCATGTGGACTTTAACTGCTGTGCTGCTGCTCTTCCTCCTATTAACATGGATCTGGGAATTTTAGTCTGAGAAGAACTGTGGTCAAAAGGTGGTCCGTACACCAGTGCCCCGATGCAGTGGGAAGACAGGGCCTAAATGCCCTTGAACCAATACTTCAAGGGCAGAAAAGTTCCTAGTCTTTAGTAATTGCAGTAGATGCTCAAAGCATGTACATAATTCTCCGGATACCGGTGTTTCCCATAAAACATTGCTACAAAGACATCATGCTAAAACCAATAGACTGGGGTTGCTGAATTAAGTCACTTTTGCTTTTCTTCTCACTTTCAGTTTTAGATTTGCTTGCAAGTATATTCTCCTTTTCCTGATAAACACTGTCTGTGAAACAGATATCACCTGTTAAAGTTTAGCCCATGAAGGGAACATCTCTTTTGATTTTAGTTACAAAACTTACTAGGGGTCAAATTTGGTCCAACAAAGTCTTGTTAGTAGCTATTGTCATTCACTTGCCTGATTACATAATAAGAAGAGGTATGTGTTCGTATAGGACAGGGTGGGAGACCGAAGGGAATTAAGGATCTGCCAAGTGTGACCCTGTTACCACTGCTGTGGCTGGTTAAACAAACAAGGAAAAGGATCTGTGTTCATGGGAGCTGCATGTGGATAATAGGACTGGACTTAAGGAATTCAAGCGTTTTTTTCAATTAAATAAGCTAAAATAAGCAAGGAAGGAAATTCTAACACAATGAAAATGATGTGGAAACTCATATTGCTAAAAATACTTAAGGCTAAATAGAAACAATGTTGCATCAATATCTAAAAAGTGATATGGACCTTCTATAATGCATATATCATCCTATTAGTATTTTTAAGGGCTAACAAATTCTCACAGAACTTTAATCATCAAAGAGATGGGCTGGGCCTAAAATGTATAACAAACAAGCTTAGAAATTGTTGTAAGATCTTGCATTAAAATCCTGATGCATGTAGTAGAATTCTGTATTGTTGAATAAATGTTTGAAAGGCAGCTTAATAACTAGTAAGTAGATTTTGAAGTTTAAAAACAAGACTGGCTCCAGACCTCATGCAAACGTGCGTCTTCTGCACCACAAATACCCACAGTGGTTCATAGCACGTGGTGTATGTCCTGCCTTAAGGCTTGGCCACAAACACAGAGCAAAATGGAGCAATACAAATGCTCTAAAGGAGGATGTGGGGGAGAGACACAATGAGAAGACAGTGACTGTAGTGTACCCTATAGAGAGATGAGGGAGGAAAGGCCCCTTGAACTGGTGGCACTGGTGTATTTGGGCAAAATGTTCAAGCAGGATGAGCAAGGATGAGGCAAGGGGGTGTGGGGAATATTTGAGACAGCAGTGGATGAAGAGCTAAGGAAGCATCAGGAAGCACTGAGAACAGATATTGAGATCAGGGCTACAAACTGACCTCAAGACTTGAGATTGTGAATGCATAACAGAGAGCGTGGCAAGGGTAGAGAGGTACAAAGATATGATAACAGCAAGAAAAAATGTCAAAAAGGTGAGAGCTGGCTGATAAATGACTAAAACCTGCAGTAATAGAAGTGGGCATGGAAAGAGTAGGGAAAGCTGGAACTAGATCTGGAGGGAAACAGGGTACAAACAGTGAACTCAAGTGCAGGAAATAAAGATAACACTCTGGGTTGAAAAACAGAAAGGTCTCTAGTGCTGGAGAGGAGAAGTGATAAAGGAAGGAAAGTTGCTAGAGATAAGGCGGGCTTGACCAGACTGCGGTAGCTGGTTGCACTGAGCTGTAGAACAGGATCTAGTAAGAAGGCTCCTTTGTTTGCACATTTCATGCAAAGAGTTTTCTTCTAACGCACCATGTGGTTGTTCTTGGAAGAAGCAGTTTTAAGGGCATACCAAAACATTAAAAATACACTGTTCCCCATCAAATACACATTACCCATCTCCTTTAAGCCTCAGCTATCCAGGAACAAGATACTACTATGTGGAAACATAAGACGCAGTAGCAAGAGCAGAGAGATCCTTGTGTCAACTAAGGTACCAAAGCTGCATTCCAGAGTGTACATTCTGGTGCCCTCATCAGATGCTGATTTAAACCTTTTGTGCCCTGACTGATGTAAAACTAGTCTACATGAGAGGGGAACACCTTTACCAGATAGCTGGGAGGTCTAATGGAAATAGAGTACGTAAGCTGTATGGTCTTTCTGCTTACACAATGCTGTTAATACAGCTCTCTAAAGCATTCTATCACTTTGCCTCATTTACTTATGGACCAAAAAAAGCTGTGAGCAAGCTCAAGACACTGAGGAAATTGAAGGCTGCCAATCTTACCTTAATTTTAATTAAATCCCAACTAAATCAATACAAGGTCTGTCCCACCCCAGCTTGTCCCTGCCTATTTTCTCCATTTGCCTTTCCATAGAATCATAAAATATCTCGCGTTGGAAGTGACCCATAAGGATGATTGAGTCCAATTCCCTGCTCCTTGCAGGACTACCTAATGCTAAACCATATGACTAAGACTGGCTTCCAGATGCTCCTTGAACTCTAACAAGCTTTTGTACTGCTATGAGCAAGCAATCTTTGTTCAGAGGACTGCAGTTCTAAAAAAAGTTCCCAAGATTTTCACTTCACAGACATTTCCCTGATTCTCAGTGTTTCTTCTACTTTCACACAGAAATAGCCAAAGGGGTCCTACAGGAGCACTCTCAAACTGATTGGCAGTTTTCCATCTGTGTAGAAGACTGAGATGCTGCAGCTGAACACCCCCAGGTAACCAGCAGCTCTGAAACACATATATATACCTGAGTATCAGGTATTTTATGGGCTCAGATTGCACACATGCAAATTCCAAGTTTTGGATAACTAGAGAAAAAAATCGCCTTGCAAAGGTGTAGGGAAGGATTTTCCATGGATTTAAAAAGAATGGGATAATTTTGGTCAGAGGCATGTAAAGCAGCAAGGGAACATAGACTTCCACATCCCATAACGTTCAAAATATCCTGCCAAATGGTAAAACAATCAGACTAGAAGCACTACAAAATGCTCTCTTTAGTCCTTCTCAGACATACTTTTCCACTGACTCCTTGCAGAAAACTCCCTCTTCCCTCCAATGCAAGTCTCTAGAGATGCCTCAGCAGTCCACTGGGGAGTTGTGCTTCTCCAGCTGGAATAGCCTTCTCAAACTCTCACATTCTTGCTCAGCAGCGTGTTTCCAAACACAAACTGTGCTTTACTTGCCATTAATGCATTTCACACTTTCAGAGCATGACAACAACAACTACTGAAAAAATGAGTGAGGTGATCTTCAAAACTGGAGAAGGTTTTCACATGGAGAAGTTGCCCACTGGTCCTACTGTGGTAGCCCAGCTCCATCCTGAATCCAAAGGCAGCCAGTGCCTGATGTTGGAGAGGAGCTGGAGCCTCTGATATTTTACCTGATGATGTTTTCTTAAAGCAGAGACTTTTTACCTCTCCCATAAACTCTTATACCATAAATCAAAAGCCTGAAACCCCTATGATATTAATCTATTTGTTTCCATAAAAGCTTAGTGCCATGAGTGTCACCAATAGCTTCATTTTTCCCTTCATAAGCCCTCTCTCCTTTAGCATGACTTTCAGATCACACCATAGTGTCACTCATTTAAGAGGGAACTGGGCTCCTTCTCTTTTCCCTTTGTGCAATACATGCTTTTCATGGGCTAATGCCAATGCTTAGATCTATTGCTCTTCCTCATTCTGGTATGCAACACACACATTACGTACTTTGGTATGGCCTCACCATCAGAGCTACATAATCCTCAGCTATGATAACCTTTGGTTAAAAACACACGGGTGTTTTAACTAGAGCTGATCAGAAGAGCATCTGGGAGTGACAGAGACCTCACATTAGTTTCCATGGCACTTTGTGTTTTGTTTTGGATATGTTTTAGGTTCCTAGTTTCTGTGGAATAACCACATTTTCATTGTCCTGTTCTCAGTAAAACCCAATTTCACTCCTCCACTACTAACCCCTGCCAAAATACCCCAACAGTCAATAAATTGTCCCTTCCGTGGCTTCAGCAGGGGTAAGTACAGGTAGACTGCCACTGGGTTGTCCAGCCATCCATGTTACTCTTTAATGGGATTCTTCACAATGCTCCACATCAGGACTAACCTCAACTTGGTGTCATACTTCATCAACTCCTATTTCACTATCTTTAGGACCCAAGTTAGCCTTTTAAGGATTTTCTCATTTGAGAAGCCTTTAAACAGCAGCTCTCTTTTGTATACTGTTCTCTTCATACTTTTGAAGAAATCCTCATGACTGGAAAAATACCGTTTAGCTTTGCAAAACTTGCCCTGGCTTTTCCCAGTCACCTTAAACTCCTGCTGGTAGTCTCTCAAATACTAATTCTTTTCACCAGTTTCCAGCTGACGCCATTCCTTTAGTTCTTATGGCAGCCTCTAGTACCAGCTTTGAAGATAGATCTTCACAGTCCAGTCTATTTCTTCTGTCTAGCAACCCTTCATAATGATAACTTCATTTGTTGTTTTTAGTAACTGAACTATTTCACTCTGCAATGTTAGGTCAGGTTAATTCTGCATGGTACTGGTGATTTGTAAAATCATTCCCAAGTTTTCAGTATTTCCTTGAACATCTCCATTGCTGCCAGGATCTGATATTCCACCACTAATGGGCAGAGAAGCAATGGTTAGGGTAAAAATTTTTGGTGATGCTTACCACAACTGATTTCCTCCCCCCCATCTAAAAATGCAAACCCACAATTCAAATGCTCTCAGCACAGCTGGGTTCATGTTTAACCAAAGAAAGAAAAACTGTGTAATCTCTTTACATGCATTTAATATCCAGGTTGTAGTCATTTTACATGAACTAATGATTCCTGGAGTGTTTCTTGCATGTTCTGTCTTAAAGTAATTTACCTTTGGCTGAACTTCTAATATGCCCCCAAACATATGGGCTATCAGAAATCATTTCCAACCACATGGTGTTTCTTGATATGTCATTTTTCTGAGCTAACTACTAGCCATTTTTACAATACGCTTAACGCTTGGAACTTCCCTTGCTACAGGAAAAAAGTAAATTCTATTTTTTAATTGCTCTGCAGATTTTATGTTCTGAACTCAATTAACTGAACTCAGAAAAGGTCTGTTCACTTTATGATCAGCTTCCCAGTTTGAGGAACAGCTGAAGAATATCTAATAGGAAAAAGGTTTCCATGACAAGGTGTCTCTCTAAAGGACCTGAACTTCAGATTTCTTGGTAAGGAGATGCTCTGTCACTGCAGAGCTCACAACTCCTAGAAGCAATTTCCACAACATCTATTTCTTTTACTTCAAGCAAATACCACCGTCATGCACCACATGCAATTTTAAACAAAATTTGTTGCCTCACGTTAAACACCTTCACTGACTCCAGAGTTTGAGCACAATGCGGGGAGTGGGTGCTGCTGAAAGCACCTACTGGCTTTCTGGCTTTCTCAGAAACCCATCGGCTACTCAGCTGCCTCCTTGGGATGGGATCCCCTTCAAAAATCCTTTAATAGAAAACATGATCTAGAGAATTAGAGAGCCGCATATACAAACCGAGGCACTCCGTTATTGAACGTTACTCGAAGTGTTAATATCCAGAACTGTTCACAGCATTATTCAGCACATGTAATTTGCAGTCTGCAGAGAGCACGTGCTTCCCCCCGTGTCAGGAAATACCAGCATCCTACAGCCCTTTCCCAGGTGGAGATGGGAAAAGCCCACCTGCTGAAGCCTAGAGTCCCTTCTCCCCAGTGCTCAACACCTCCCGGTGCGTGGCTGGAGCCGCTGGCACTCCCAGTGACTGGCCCCGGCTGCCAGCCCACACATGGCAGGTCTCCGTAGCCTTCAAAGTTGTGCAAATTGAAACAGCTGCTATGTCACCACAGTTCCTCTTTACTTCTCGGAAGGAACTGAGAAGCCTGAAATACTCTAGCATCTCTACCCCCTCCAGTTTTCCTTCTCAGAAGAACCTCTCCTGGCAGCTCCTGCCACCTCACAGCAGCTCTATCTGCCCAGCTCCACCAGCCCAAAGGCAGGAGGATTTGCTGATTACTCTCTCTCTCTCAAGATACGATGGACTTCTCTCCCATATTAGCTTTGACGCATAGAAACATCCATTTATCCTACTGATGACTGCTCAGGACACCCCAGAAAGGCTGCAGAAAGAGTAGCAGCACCTTAGCTATGGGCAAGCCTTGTTTTCCCTCCCACCTCATTTCTTACCCAATGGTGGCTTTTACCTGGGAGCCCCTGCATCTGTCAAAGAAGAGGTGAAAACTATTAATGAATTGAGCAGACTGCAAAATGACTGCACCTGCCATAGCAGCACAGGCACCTACACCCAAATCTTCCTTAATGTCCTCAGGAAGGCCCAAGTGCCCAGCATCGTGTGCTTCAACAGTTTTTCCATATTATAACATCTGTGTTTAAAGTTATCCCATACTGGAAAGATACCATGTAAGTATTAAGTACGTTTTTATTCAAACTCACTAGAACTGAGAAGGTAAATAATTGTAAATAACTCAGAAAATGACAACTAAGACGTAAGTGGCTGGGCAGATACTTATAGCAAAAGCAGATCTACAGTAACTTGACAACTCACAGATCAATTCCTCAGCAGTCCAGCCCCCAGGGCAATCAAGCACGTGCCTCCAAAAAGGAGTCAAAACAAGGGAGAAACACCAGTCTTGGGTGACCTGGCCAAGAATCAATGTCGAGAGGGAACTTCTGGAAGAAGATTTTCACTTTCCCAAAAACACTCAGCATGCTCTAAAATTGCTGCATACAACATAATTTTAAGATTGTTGCAAAACTACATTTTGTGTTCAGATAATCTTCTATCCCACTTCATTCAACACAAACACAACCATAAATTTTATATCCAAAGTGAGGAACAGAAGATATAAATGTTTACAACAGTTATAAATCCAAATCAAGGAGTAACATGCTCATCATAATTAGATAATGACAGGTTTGTTTGTCAGATCAATTGTCATAAATTTTAAAAGTTTAATTTCACTTGCAACCTGGGCAGCAGCTCTTTTGCTTCCTTTCACATCAGCCACTGTCACTGTAACATAAATCTCCATTGATTCCTTTCACCTCTAACAGTCATACTATATGTGTTAACAGTTGTGTGTACAATATAATGAAATGTATAAAAAACTTTAAAAAAATGGAAATCTGATTGTTTGCCCACAAGTAACTTGCAAATTTCAAGTCAGACAATTAAACTGTCAGCAAAAGAAAATATACAATGAATATCTCATGAGGATGGTCCATGCAATCCAAAAATGGTGATGTTTGATCAGTTGCCATTGGACTATTAGTACAAGGCATGCGCAGAATAGTTAAGGGACATGCTGTCTTCATGAAAATGTGCTGTAACAAGCTCAGGAAATGTATTTCTTTACTTTTCTCTGGGGAGTACGTTAAAGCTTAAGATATTAATTTCACTAGCGTTCCAAACCTTTCTTCCAGTCACAAAACTCGTTTGCTAGAAGTGAACACCATCAATGGTAATAGTGCAGCAGGAAGATTTCTATGCTCAACTAAACCCTAAAGTCTTAGGGTTATTTTTAACTTCACTTCAAACTGCCGTTATGCACATTAACATTACAGAATCACTAGTCCTCCAAAACCACGTATATTTATGAACAAGGACTGGAAACACTTTATGAGCAATTAATGCAAGTGATCTGGGAGTCTTTAAAATAACAGCNATGTATAAAAAACTTTAAAAAAATGGAAATCTGATTGTTTGCCCACAAGTAACTTGCAAATTTCAAGTCAGACAATTAAACTGTCAGCAAAAGAAAATATACAATGAATATCTCATGAGGATGGTCCATGCAATCCAAAAATGGTGATGTTTGATCAGTTGCCATTGGACTATTAGTACAAGGCATGCTCAGAATAGTTAAGGGACATGCTGTCTTCATGAAAATGTGCTGTAACAAGCTCAGGAAATGTATTTCTTTACTTTTCTCTGGGGAGTACGTTAAAGCTTAAGATATTAATTTCACTAGCGTTCCAAACCTTTCTTCCAGTCACAAAACTCGTTTGCTAGAAGTGAACACCATCAATGGTAATAGTGCAGCAGGAAGATTTCTATGCTCAACTAAACCCTAAAGTCTTAGGGTTATTTTTAACTTCACTTCAAACTGCCGTTATGCACATTAACATTACAGAATCACTAGTCCTCCAAAACCACGTATATTTATGAACAAGGACTGGAAACACTTTATGAGCAATTAATGCAAGTGATCTGGGAGTCTTTAAAATAACAGCTAAAAGTTACAGTATGCTTTGATAGGTATTAATGTGCTAGCAAAAGCTGTGATAAGTTGGGAGCTGTTCCTTTATATCAAGAACAATGGATGCCCTGGGGATATACCATGAAGTAGATCTCCTGTTTCCCCTGCCTGTTCTGTGCCTCCTGCTGTCAGAACATAAATGACTGAGGACTGATTCAAGTGACTGTGAAGACTCCTGACAGAGGGAAGGACATAGGAATTAGCAAGAGGGATACAGTGCATCAACTTCTAATAGAAATTGGTGCATGGAAATCATTTCACTCTCATTTAAACTGCACCAACACTGAAAAGGAACAAGGATGACAGAAAGAACGAAAACAGAGACATGGCCAGGTAGTTACAGACAAAAAAAAAAAAAAAAAAAAAA